>CM076570.1:398797371-398968079 GCA_034641835.2 Pinus albicaulis
TTTTGTTTTTAAATTTTTTGGTCAATTTTTGTTTTTTTTCTTTAAATTATGTGTTTTTTTTCTTCAAATTTTGTCATTTCCTTTGATATAATTTTCAAATATTTTTGTTTTTTTAATTTATTTTTGTTTAAATTTTTTATTTTTATGAGCTATTTTTGTTTTTTTTTTACATTTTTATTGGTTTTTTTTATTGTTTTTATATATATTTTTTTATCTAAGTTTTGTGTTTTATTACCAACATGAAAAATCACGACTCTAAAAAAAAAAGGTTGATGCCGCATCAATACGTTTCAAAATTAGCATGAAAATCACTGCTCTAAAAAAAAAAAAAAAAAAATTGATGCTGCATCAATACATTTCAAAATTAGCATGAAAATCACTAACATTTTAAAACAAATATTCATACTTCATAAATAAAAAATTTAGAGGTCAAAAATCAGGCACTAACAAAAGTGGTGATGCAGAATCACCATTTTTCAAAATCGGGTGCTTTTTATGCTACTAAAAAAAAGTAGGTAACATTGCGGTTACCTATTTCATCGGTAACATTGTTCTAGTTCTGATGATGACAACTAGGATGGAAATCCTCCTCCACCTCCTTAGGATCTTCCTTCCACTCCACAGCTTCTCTAATGGGTCCTCTCTACTCGGGATGCAGCAGGTTCTCTTGCAGGGGACCATGCAGATCAACGTTGTACACGTTCTCATTTCGACAAAGCCTCTTCCATATTTCCTTAAGTACCAGAAAATCATGATCCAGATACCTTTGAATAAGCTTCAGGTCATCCAGATTGGGATGCATCTATGAATGAATAATATCTTTTCTTATTGGAAAATGATACTTGGGATCTTCTTCCTCTTCCAAAGGGAATAAAACTTTTCAAATGAAAATGGGTTTACATAAAAAATTTTGGACCAGATGGAAAAGTGGATAAACATAAATCTCGTCTTGTTGCTAAAGGATTTTCACAAGTTGAAGGCATTGACTATACTGAAACATCCTCCCCTGTTGCCAAAATGAATTCTAGTTGCCTTGTTCTTTCCCTTGTTGCCTCCTTTAAATGGGAAGTCCATCAGATGGATTTTAAATCTGCTTTCTTACATGGGGACTTGCATGAAGAAATCTACATGGAACAACCCCATGGCTTTATCCAAAATGACTCTAGAGTTGTTTGTCACCTTAGAAAGTATCTTTATGGTCTCAAACAAGCCCCTCAAGCTTAGTATGCCAAAATGGATAGCTTTCTCTTAGATAATGGATTTTCTAGATGTCATTCTGACAACATTATCTACACCAAGAAAGTGGGTAAGTCCTTAATCATCCTTGTTCTTTATGTTGATGATATTATCCTTACTAGTAGTGATCCCAACTATATAAACCATGTGAATTCTAACCTCAAAAAGAAGTTTGAAATGCAAGACTTGGGACACTTGCATTATTTCCTTGGTCTTCAAGTCTTGCAACCCAAAGAAGGTATTACCCTTTCTCAGTCCAAGTATGCTTGTGATATTCTACACCATTTTCACAAGGAAGACTGTAATCCAGCCCCTTCTCCCTTTCAGTCTGGAGTCAAGCTTTCAATCACTTTTACTTTCCCTGAAGTTGATGCTACCTTATACCGTCAACTTGTTGGTAAAATTTTGTATCTAACCATACCCATCCTGACCTTTCCTTTGTCGTTGGTATTGTTGCTTGGTTTATGTACAAACCTCATGAAAGTCATTGGAAAACAACTAAAATAATACTTTGATATATTCAAGGTACAATTCAGTTCGAGATTCATTACAGTGCAGGAGCATCTCCATTGTTGGTTAGTTTCACTGATTCTGATTGGGTTAGTGACCCTAATGATAGAAAGTCTACTGCAGGTTATGTATTCACTCTTGGTTTAGGACCTATTACGTGGTCTTGTAAGAAACAAAGTGTCATCTCTCTTTCTTCAGTAGAAGAAGAGTATCTTCGTGTTGTTTAAGGGAGCAAGGAAACCATGTGGCTTCGTTAGATCATGTCTGAATTTTCTCTTCATCAGCAGCATCCAACTACACTTTGGTGTGATAATCAGAGTGCCATTCAGCTATGAAAAGATCCAGTTCAACATCAACGCATGAAACACATTGAGCTACACATACACTTCATCAGAAAGCTCATTCATGATCGTGTTCTTGAAGTGCACTATTGTTCAACCAATGATCAAGTTGTTGATATCTTTACAAAGGCTCTCACATAAACGAAGTTTACCACACTTCGATCTATTCTTGGAGTTTAGGAAAGTTATCATTAAGGGGGGATAGGCTCTAATGCCTCCTTCCTTCTCCTATTGTGTCACCTTTGTAAATCCTTCAATCCTATCCCAAGTTGTTCTTAAGGGGGGATGTTAGGATATTCCGACACATAGGAAATAGTTAAGTATAACTTGGTCTAGCATAAAGTTAGGTAAAGTGTGTTTCTTTACTATGTACTTTTGTAACTTATAATTTGGTGATCATGATATGTAGTGATTCGAAGATTCATTCTCTCCTCGGTATTACCGACACTTGATCTATGGCTTAACAACCGATTGGTCCATGATCTCTATTTAAAGATCATGGAGGGTCATTTGTCCAATGACTGTTTATGAGATAAGCTTATGTAAATTTTCTTTCTTTATATTAATAAATTTCCTGAGGTGGTCATGTTGGCTCAGTCTGTGGATTGTTTCCCTCTTTGAGGGTTTTAACCACGTCAAATATTGGTGTACTGATCTATGATCTATTTGTGAGTAGTGACCTTTGGTGTTTGATCTAAGGAACTTACCCTGTAAATTCCTACAAAAAAACTCTCCTATTTATAACAAAATATTGAGTTATCCTCAATAACGGAGAATAATAAAATATTATTAACCAAAATCTAGATCTAACTGCTTGGAATATTTATTATATTTTGTTGGAGGGAAAAGGTATTTAAATTGGTTAAATACGTTTATTTATAAATAGTAAACAAATAATGATTTATTTATCATTTCAAGAATGTGGTTAAAGAATAATAAACAAATAATGATTTGTTTAATTATTCCTAGGTGATTTAGTCAAATTTAACAAGGAATTATAACTAAATAATGATTTAATTATTTATTCCTAGAGAAAAATAAGAAAAATAATGATTTATCTAATTATTTCTCATAATTTGGTTAAATATGACCAGGAATATTAGTTAAACAATGGTTTAATTAATTATTCCTAGAGGAAAATCAA
Source organism: Pinus albicaulis (assembly GCA_034641835.2). Lineage (NCBI taxonomy): Eukaryota > Viridiplantae > Streptophyta > Pinopsida > Pinales > Pinaceae > Pinus > Pinus albicaulis. The sequence continues at coordinate 398,800,603 of CM076570.1, forward strand.
ATAAATGATGATTTATTTAATTATTCCTCGTGGGGTTTCTTGTTTTAAGCAGAAATAACTTAATAAATATGGTTTATTAAATTATTCTTTATAGTGAAAGAAATTTTACTATGGTAAAATTGGTCTTACATGATATAGTTCGATCCATCTTATTAGGAATGGCTAGATGACCAATTTTTGGTGATAACACCAAGTCGAAATAAAAATTTCTAGTTAAACTGTAGATCCATGATAGTTGGTATCAAATCTTGGTGAAGATAGAATGGATACTCTTCACCATTGTCTCTTACATTAAAGGTGGTATCAGAGCTTGTATTGGGTCTATGGAATTATCATCAATAATAGTTTGGTGCTATGTAGAACAAGTAACTCACGATAATACAACGGTTCTTGGGGCAAGTTGGAAGGCACATTGAAATGTGATCAAGGTTGGGGTCGTAAAATTAATGAGGGTTGGTCTTGGTAACCTTCAACAATGACTTCTACGTGCCAAGTGACACCAACATGCCCCCTCCTCCATCCACCCCCACATAAGAGTCATGCAAGACTTTTCATAGGACTTGGAAAAAAATCAAAGGTTTTGGGATGATTTGGGTCATACCAGGTTGGATTAATGATTGGTCGGAACATGGATAGGTGCCTTAGCATAGCTAGAACCAAGACATTTGTTTGTATTGATCAATGAATACTATATTTTTTCAAGCATGTTAGTGGCTTGATATAGTGGAATGAATCAACATTGAATTCTTTGATATGCCTTAGGGAACAACTCATTCAAGACTTGTGACATGGAGGATGAAGATGAAGAGTCTTGGTAAACCAAGAGGGATGTCATGAACAAGAGTTTGGAATAATGGGAAAGAGGTTCATAGGTCATGCTATAATCACCTAGGGTCACTCAAGTAGGCGGATGCCTTAGGAAACAACAACTTGCAAACAAATAAGCAACCTAGGTTGCCTAAGAGTAGAGGTAAGTTGTTGCATATTTTCTTTGTAATTAGAACCACTTTACAAAAAAGTGTCCCTCGAAGGAATGATTGGATGACTTGGAAGGAGCCTAAGTGAAAATGTCCAAGGAAAAGGATATTGTAGCTTGGTTAGCATCCCATATCCCCCCCAATTGGGGTGATTCCACCTACATTGTTACTAATACCATATATATAACCAGAATAACATAATAACATGTATGAGAGTCATAAAATATAAACAACATAAAACAAGTTTGAACACTTATTTGTTAAAATCAGCTGACTCACTACAAACCTTGGGCATTCCACCTAGTAATATACTTAAACTTCTCTAGCTCTCTTAGTGGCAAATCAACCCTAGGTTCAAGCCATGAATCCACAATAAAATAGGCTTATCTAAATCCATCCATGATACATGACCAAAATGTTGAATTTTATACAATATGCACAATAGAAACCAATCTTCTAATCTAATAATTACTACCTAATGATGTTTAACAATTTATCTTTATGTCATTGATATAATTGAGCAATTATACACATAACATTTCAACAACAATGTAGTGAAAAAAATAATGTCATAAAGAGATAGCCATGCGCAATACAGAGAATACATTTTCCCTAGGAAACCCAAACTTGGGAGAAAACCCAACAACTCTTCTTCTGGGAGAAATTATTCTTGAACAAGGTTTGCAATTCTAAATTGTCTAGAAATATGTGCCAAAATCCAAATCCAAATGTTAGCCAATTCGTCCAATTCTAAATTGTCTAGAAATATGTGCCAAAATCCAAATCCAAATGTTAGCCAATTCGTCCTCTATCTGCTCCCATGTGTGACTTCTATAGAAGAGAGGTGATGATGATTTTGTGAGTCAAAATAAAGATGTCACATTGTATATATATACAAGTTGAATGGTGCATTTTCCATTTTGAGTATACATGAAACCCAATAACAAATTGAATTTGAATTTGAATTTTCATAAATATTCTACATTGATTTAGGATGCCTCTTGGCATGTGATAATGCCTTTTAATGCAACAAAAAAATCAACTCTCCCTCTTAGCATGGGAGGTATTCTCCTTGGTTGCAAGTACCTCAACCATGATTTGCTACAACCCAATGTATCTGCCTCAACTCGACCATACACTAGCTCAAGGTGTTCACTACAAATAAATTATCAAGCCTGTTGATAACTAAGTACATCAAAGATCCAATCAACTGCATGTACATCATGAGATCCACCAACTCTGAATATCCAGTCCCAAGAATACAATGTATCTAGCCAAAGTCCTTCATTTCAATCTTTGAGGTCAACTCCCTCTCACACTGAATTAGGTCTTCATGTGGCAGTCTTGGCTTCTCCCTCTATCACGAAATCAAATTCTCCCGCCATTGCTGCTCCCTTTTCCACGTAAGCAAGTCCTTTCGTTATGACTACTCCCTCTGTCATGTAAGCAAGTCTTTTTTCTTTTGTTTCTCACTCTGTCATGGAGTAACTTACTTATGAATATTGTAACCCTATATTTCATTCTTCATTACAAGCTATGCATCTGTATATAGTCATACATGGACTCTGGACTTTGTTTCTAGCAACCTTTTTCCTTTCCTCCATTGCAGTCTTTAAGAGATTCACCACAAGATCATCCTTCAACTCTTCTTTTGGAACTTTCTCAAATACAGGATGTGCATCCAAGCAAGATTTCATCCAATTGTTGAGCTCTTCAACACTAGTTATAGTGTAAAGAATCCCTCCCATTGCCATCGCATACACATACTCTGCAAGCAATGAGATGTTGATAACCCTGTAACGATGATTCTTTTATTTAAAGTGTGGATCCGGGAACATTAAAAAATAATAATAATAAATAAATAAAATAAAATAAAATCTCCAACACTTCTTTCTCAAAATAATTTGGAAGAAATTTCATAGAATTCATTCTAATCACATCTATGTTTTGATATTGCCCTAAGTGAGCTTTTCTTAGTGCTAAAATATTTTCTTTAACGTAGTAATGTATCCTCTCTATCTCTAATTGGAATATTTAATCCAATATGAGTGGCTATAGAAACTGAAACGATTTCATTCTGAGTTGGTTTAGTGCAATATATTTTGCTTAAATTGACGCATTTAGTAGAATACATAGGCAATTCAATGACATTACAATAATATAATTACATTTGATACATGGTTTTTATTTTCAACTTCTTTATTCATATGTAGCTAGAAGGTTATTTTTTGTTTATACCATTGTAAATAATGCCTTCATTGCCTAACAAAAACTATGATACAAAGCCACATTAGCTACCTTTAGTCGTTGTTATCTGCACAAAGCAGATAAAAAAAATTATCCACTAGCATTGAATCCATTGTTACTTAGTCCTTGTACACAAGCCTATCGTGCCTTAGATGGATTAGTAGTTTCACTACTATAAATGCTACCATTAACAATCCAAATAATGCTACCCTTGAAACAACTATGGTCGTCATGTACTCTCATTGTAAGTAAGTCAACATCTTAATGATCAGTGACCCATTATACATACAAATGAAGTATGTATAGGCAATGCATCAAGATGAAGTATGTAGAAGTGATGTGATTAATTTCATTATATGGTAAATCGTAAAGGATCAATTTACATAAAGGAATTATAAAATTATATATATAGAAAAAATATACGTATTTTATGCCAAAATTTTCCATAGGTATTTGCGCAACAAACAACAACGTGTAGTATGTTTTACTAATCAAATCACATACAATGTTCCTTTGGTGATTCCTATTGTGTAGAAATATCAATTATTAGTAGCTAGTACATACCTTCTATGTGAAGTTCATATCTTCATAACTAATGATCAATATCACATGTGCTTTGTTTTGCAGTGATATTTTGAAAATACAAAGAAGCACAAAATCAAAGCTAGTCAATCACAAAGTTGTGTCCCTTTTTTCACTATTCCAAATCACATAGACAATTTCAAACTGTAATCAATCTTCTATCCTAATAAACTTCATCAAAGACATATCCTTGATCAAACAAAAAAGAGTTGAACACTCTCCCATTTTTTAGCAAAACAAATCTAACATACATAGCACTTAGAAAACAAATCATAATATAAATTTCAAGAATAATTACATACAAAAATGGTTGAAATATTGGATATTGAAAATTTCCATTCGAGGAAACAATGTTGCTAGATGCTAATATTGATGACGTATTAACTAAGAATAGTCTCGTTAGACTGCAAGGATTTGTATATACTCCTGGATATTATTTGTTCAATGCATTTGAAGTGTTATTGCACTTTCATTACACGTATATTGAACTACAAAATTGAATAATAGACCACTTCTTGATTTGTCTACATCGCAATGACATAGAGGAAAAATCTCATACCAATATGAACTAGTACCTAATATGTTGTATCAACTTCATGGAATATATTTTTTCTACATACCATCATAAAATATGATTCTCTTCTTCAAATAATAATTGTCAATCTGAAAGAGGACTATAGGGAGACACATTTTGCATACGATGCCTATCGAAGTGGTTGAACATACCAATTGGAGTTTGGTCACTACCAATGAAAACAAGGAATTGTTCTTCAATCATGATTTAAATACAATTCCATTGAACATTTTGTGTCATGATATAAATCATGTTAATGGACATTTTGAGCCTCTATTGTATAGAAGATTTCCTAGATGTAACTTTATCTCTAATTATTACTTTTCACCTCTTTGCAACGATCTTGGAAATCATTACCAATCCATTTTTCATGAAATACAAATTCACAGATTGGATAAAGCAAGAACAATTGTGTCCAAATGTCCCAATAGTATGTTCAATGCAATATGTCATTTAATAGCACATGAATTTGATGAACAAACTTTGAGGCTCTATATTATCCAATCCTTTTGCAATGCAATGATGGGTAGAAACCAATATGCATTTCATTGTCTTAAAAAACACTTAACAAATGACACTATACAAAGTCAAGAAACGGTTGCAAGCTAGCAATAATTTCTTATTAATATGGAAATGACATATGAAAAAGGAAGAGTTGAAGGAAAATCATTTTGCTTCCAGTGGACATCAATCATATTCAATGTAAACATACAAATATGGTCATTTGTCACTAAAAGCATTGTCAATTACTACTCTTCATATACAAATCGCAATCAAACATATAACATACTATCATTCCAAACAAGTACATTGCACATTCATTATGAACCATTATTATCAAATCAAAATAGGAATCAACACAATCTACACCATAAAATAGTATAAATGCATCAAAACGCCAAAAATAGAATGAACTTTTACAAATTGAATCAAATGGTGCATACGCATAGTGCAAATAGTACTAAAACAATAGAAAAAATTAAGGAATAGAGATTGTCACTCACCCAAGAGTACTCCTATTGAAACTTACAAAAAACAAATTAGAGACACACCTAAAACCAAATGTCCAATATGTAAGAAGTTTCAATTTGGAAAGAACATGCTAAGGATTGGGCTTGACTTAGAACAAATGTGCATAAACATATCTGGAAGAGGCAAAAAATTACCTCTCAAGATCATTTGCAGGTTTTGCAAAAGATCACTTGACAATGCAAAGTTTCCACACTTTGCAACACCTTAACAAATAAGACATAATAGGCCATTTCCAACTATACCAACACTTTTATAACTTGAAGAGAGGCTTGTAGCATTAAGAATTGATTTTGCACAAATAAGGCAATGGGGCTACAAACAATCCCAAATGGGCTTAACCAGTTTAATAATCAATGTACCTGTGCACATGGACATTATTTTAAAAGTATTGCAACAATTTATTGACAATATAATGACAATTTATATTTCATTGAAAATATGACTGGAATAAAAGAATGCTTATCAAATAGGGAGAACTTGTATGCATATTTTCATGAAAGCACTAAAAGAACTATGTTCTCAGTGTTTATATAAAGCTCAAAACATTTTCATAAATAAGAATTGGAATCATATCGTCGAATTGAACGTTAATGATGATACATCCCAAGATGAAGACAGTGATAGTAAAAGTGATACCGATAGTAATTCAACAAGCGAAAGACCAACTGATACCTTGGTACATGGATTCACAGGCTCACAACATATTCATGATTTGCAAGACAATATCATTGAAATAGCACCAAATGAAGGGAAACAGCCACTTATAATATTCAAAGACAAATATTCCAAAGAGATGAGTTTCCCAACACTATTCTTGCATATCCACATGACAATGACATAGTACAAAGATTTTGTTACCAAGAAATAGTGAAATGCGAACTAATGAATTACAGTGGTGAATTTTCCTATCACATCACAAATTTCTTCTTTGAAACAATGTGAATAATCATTGAAAAAATCATCTCATGAATTTCAATATGAATAAGGAAAGGAAAACTACAAGGAAGAAAGTTATTAGCGAAGGATGTAAAGTACAAGCCCAATTTAGAACAATTACTAAAAGTTCACATTGGATACATAGATTTCAAGCACATAAGAATTTCTCTTGACTACCTACAACAAATGCATAAACACATATTTGCAATGATATGAAAATTAGGCCCTCCAACTTTATTTGTTACGTTCACAAGTGCAGAACATCATTGGAATCCGCTAGTAGAAACACTTACTAAATTTCATAGAAATAGTAGAAAAAGGAATCATATTGAAACAATTGAAGAATATGACATTAATTATCTTATAAGAAAGGACCTAGTAACTTGTACGCGTTACTATAGACATAAGACAGATGCCATAAAACAATTGATCTGTCAAGATAATACGTTTTTTGGAAAAATACTAGATTACTAATTTGTAACTGAGTTCCAAAATAGAGGGAGCGCACATGAACATGCTCTTCTATGGATAGAAAATGCTCCAATATATGGAATAAATAGTAACTTAGAAATTGAAAACTTCTTGGACAAATATATAACTTGTAACATAAATCATATTCATCCATAGCTTGCAAAGATACATGAAAATTATCATACTAGAAGTTGTAAAAAAATAAAATCATCACATTTTAGATACAGTTTCCCAATGCCCCCAATGAAAAGAACAATAGATCTTGAACTGATTATTTCAATAGATGAGTCAATAAATGGAAAAGCAATGTTGTTGCAGAGTAATTTAGCACAGAGACACTATGAGAAGTCAACTAATTTCGAAGAGTTCTTGGATCAGTTGCATTTAACAGAAATTGATTACATCACAGTAATACAAAGTACAATGACACAACCAATGGTATTCTTGCAGCAAAAACCTCACATATATGGAGCAATAGCTTTGCAATCAATATATTGCATCTATGGAATGCAAATAAAGATGCCCAATATGTGCTCAACGCAGATGTTGCGGCATCATATTTTAGTTCATATATGACCAAAGTTGACAAATCAATGAAAATTGCATTCAAAAGGATATGACAATAACATTAAAATAAAAAAATCGTTGTTATTCAAATGATATGATAATTAGGCAATGCCTTGCTTAATCTTCAACAAATTTTAGCTCAACAAGTAGTCCATATAGTACTCTCCCTACCACTGAATCACAGTTCAAGGGAATGCAACTTTATAAACACAACACCAACAATTGAGTGCACATTTATACTGAAACCATCCATTCTGCTAAAACAAATGCATGGCAACTCTGAAGACGTTATGTGCAATACCATCATTGACTACTACATCAATAGGCCTTATGCTATTAAGCATGTTTGTTTAGATGAATTTGTTTCAAAGTATAAGAAATATGGCATACCAATATCAAAAAGGAAAAAACAAAGAGTAATATGATTCATCAAACATTGACTCTGAAAACTATTATATAGAAAAACTTCTGCTATATGTCATGTTTCAAAACAATGAAAATGCACTGGAGTAATACTTTCCAACATGGAAAACTGCATATGTGTTACATAAGCATACAATAAAGAGCAATGAAGCTAAGTTCACATACAATGTCAACAAAAAATGGGATATTTGGAAGAATCAATTCAAGAAATTGACAACAACCCTATAGCTTCTACTGACACAAAAAAAAAAAAAACTTGAATGTCCAACGATCTTGATGAAAAGTGTGACCCGGATAAAGATTTGAAATTGTTCCAATGCCATGAAAAAAAAATAACATCTTAATATTGGCTTTTGGTTGAAAGAACACCCTTTATGTTTAGCAATCAAGAATACTACAAAATTAGAAGAATGCTTAATAGAGAACAACAAGCAATTCTCAGATACATTTCAATGAAAAAATGAATGAACATAGACAAATCGCTCTATTTATTCTTGACTAGAGGAGCTAGCACTGGAAAAAAATTTACAGTAAAAGCCAAATTTCAAATTCTAATGCTAATTTACAACGCACATTACAATATAGACCCTTTGAAATCAAAGGGATTGATATTACCATATACAAGTAAAGTTGCATATAATGCAGGTGGAGTAACAATTCATTTTGCATTGCTAATGCCTTTCAACAAATCTAGTTTTCTTCCACTTAGCAATGAAGTCTTAGACAAATTAAGAAAAAATTAATAAGAATTGAGAGTAGTTCTCATTGATGAAGTATCTTTGATTGGCAGTCATTTTCTATATCACATCGATGATCGACTGAGGAATATTTAGCATGTTCAAACAAAATACTTTTGAAACATTGACATCATATTTTGCAGTAACCTATACCAAGCACAACCTATGCAAGATTCACTAATATTTGAACAACCCACAATGACTAAGCAACCAATAACATATGAATTTTGGAAAGATAATGTAAAGTACTAAAAGTTTCACATTATAATGCGTAAAACAAATGAAAAAATCAATATCATTTTGAATAGGATGCATACAAATAATCAAACATAAAATTATTTGCATTACCGCAATATAAATTGTATTCAAAATGCTCCTAATGATCCCACCTTTCCTTATTTATTTTTTAGGAATAGGGATGTTACATTGTACAACAAGAAAATGTTGTCTATCGTTCCTGATGATGAAATTATAATTGATGCAATTTATTATGAAGAAGAAAACCATTGCAGCATACTTTCTCATGCACATATAGCAACATTTCCTTCACAATTCGTGCTAAAATTAAACATGCTAGTTGAAATATATGTTGGAAACTATGACTCACAAGAAAGTCTTGTCAACAGTGCAGATGCTATCATTAAAGAATACACAAAATTAGATAAATTTGATGTAATATGGATCAAATTACATGATCCAAGCGTAAGAAGATAATAACCTTAAAAAAAAATTCTATATAGCTAACAAATTTGTAAATATTGGACACCCATATTGCGCACAACAAAACCAGTTTCAGTATTAGCAAAAACAAGGCATTTGAAAATCAAAAACAATTCCCAATTCAACTAGCATGTGCACGTACAATACATAGGTTAGAAGGCTTAACACTAGACAATGTTTGATTTGATCCTTCAGGAATATGATGAAATGGATTAGTATACATATCTTTGTCTCATGTAAGAAACATATAATCATTGTATTTTCTAAGTCCACTTAAGAAAGAAAACTTCAAAATTAAACACAAAATTTATATTGAAATGGAACGTCTACAAAAAAATGCGAAGTGGGAACTAGACTACAATTATTTTTTCATTGAAACAAATGCATATACTTCAATTCTTTCTCTAAACACCCGCAAATTATAAACACATATCGATGATATGCTAAGTGACTATGATCTAATGCATTCTAACTTCCGATGTTTATAAGAAACATATTTGAAACAACACATCCTACTACAAATACTTGAAGCATTCAATTGCATATCAAATTATAGTATACATGTTTTAATCATATGTGTCAAAAAACATATAAGGGTTTTGGAACATATTCACTTTTAAGATAAAAATATAGAATCTACAATAGCTAACATGATTGTTCATGATATGAATATTGTATTTTTGTTGTCGTTGCTACAACACCCTCCAAAAATTCACTACATTAAAATTTTGGAGCCTACTTTACCGCCGTATATAGTGTTTCCTTGGTCGTAAAGTGTCATTCCATGTCATTCTATATATTTCAAGTGTTCCTAAGTGTTCTCAAGTGTCATCACATTGATTAGAACATATTTAATGTATTTCATGGTCGCAATACCTTTGGTATTGTAAAAGGACACTTTTTGGTCGCAATCGCACACACTTCAGCTGTCGTTCTTGTGGAATGTATATAAAGTGGTGTTTTGATGTATATTTATCCTTTTTCAAGCTTGTATAAGTTTTCTCAATGATTTGGTATGTGTCGCACATGGTTTTATGTCTGAACTCATCATGTTCACCCATTGCTCTATATTCCTGACTTACACAAATTTTTCTTGCAAAGTGAACCAATTGAGGCATGAAGCACATGAGTGCACTCTTAAGCCTCAATCGGGAATCCTTCGTTGTTTGGAAGTGTGCCATGCACCCTTTAAGAGCACAAAGTGCACTCCTTAATCCCTTTCCCCTTCCTAGTTCTGAAATATGCCCTTTGAGAAACCAAGTCTTCCTTTGAGCACACTCCTTTGACCCGAAAAAAATGTGCCCTCCTTGAGCACACAAGCACATCCTAAAGGCCTTAAGCTCCACCCTTCAACATTCCACCATGCTCCATGCGCCCTCTTGACCATTTGAGCGCATGAGAACACTTTGAAGGCATGAATCTTCTTCCTTCAACCTTCAAACTCACATCATGCACCCTTCTAGGCCTCTTGAGAACATGAGCACACCCCAAAGGCACAAAGCTCCATCCTTCACCCTTTAGGAGTGCACCTTGCACCCTCGTTCTCTCCTTGAGTGCAAAATTCACTTGTGAATACTGAATCCATCTTCTTCATCCTTCAAACTTATGCCATGTGCCCTTCCCTGATTACCTCTTTTTATTGAGCACATGCCTCTACCCTGAAGCCTCCACCCTTCAGCCTTTCAAAGTGTGCCCTTGTGCCCAAAATATCTTCTTGCTCCTTCCAAGCACACTGTGAAGGCATGAACATAAAATTGGCATAAACATATTATAATAGGGGATTTTCATGTTGATGGTTGCTTGTCATGAGTGATCACAGATACAGGTATTCCAGGAACAGCATGGCAAGCACGCATGAAGAAGATTGATCAAAGAAGGAAAGCAAAGGAAGCATCGAAGAAAAAATAACACCTTGAAATATTGATGATAAAATCACCCTAAATAATTCATTAGATAGAAGACCTTTTAGAGGTTGAAGGCATCAATGATCAGAAGTTGCATGAATAACAAATACACGAGTGATAGCCATGTCAGCACTGAATAAATTCCATGTCATCAGTCACTATTAGTCCCAATGATCAAGAATAGTGACATGTCACGTATTCATCACGTGATGATGTGGAAGTTATGATGTAATGATGTAATCATTGTAAAGAAAATAATTGGAAGTCAAAGATTCATGTATGGACAAAAGAGTCATGGAATTCCAAAATACATGTAATATCAAGGGTCATATGTGATTCCAAAAGTCATTTGGAAGTCCAAAGGTCATTAGGAGTTGGAAATTCAAGATTCATAGGGATGTGAAAGTTCATACCAAAAGTTATAAAAGGATCCTTATTACTCATGTAAGGGAATTTTAACCTACGATTCTCCCACAAGGCATTAGAGAGACAAAGTTAGTACTTTTGGGGAGAAAGTAGTGGCTCTAATGCTCCACTATTGGAGCTAGTGATGTTCATTGTATGTATGTGTCTTGGAACTTTTTCTTAATACTTGAAGCCTTTCGGTCAGCAAATTTTCACACATGGATTGTGGATTTTTCTAAGACTATTTTTTTAATTTTTATGATTCATGTTTGCTTTCACATGTACTGGAGTAATTGAAATATTTTGAGAATTTCGGTGCTTAAATTATTGAAAACATGTTGTAATTTTTATAACGATCATCACATTTTTGTGAAATAATTCGCTTGATGTTAGACAAGCTTTTTTCATTCATGTGTGCCTCCATTAGGGTAGTACTATTACTTCTCTCTTAGAGGCTCACTTTAGTTTCCACCCTGTAGTAAAATAACCTTGATACATTTGCAATCGAACACTCGCAAGGCACACTCGCTTACTCATTCAAAATCACATGTGTGCTTATCTCTCATACTAATAGCTAAATCCAAAGCATATCTTTAAGTAAATGACAACTGGGTCGTATTATGAATGGGACTCTACACCAAACGGTGTGAGGTCTAATTGGGACCTCATACCGGGGATATCCCCTATATGTTGGTGGCATCCAGCACCATCAAAAAGTTCTCAATTTCTATGTTGTTCCATATGAAACAATGACCAATACATTGTATGTTCTTTTGAAATCATTATGAAATATACCTTCAAATCAAACAATAGTCATTGCAGGAGATTTCAACATCAATATGCTCGAAAGCAACAAAAAAACAAACAAACTAAGATCGCATATGTACAATTGCAACCTTCATTTTCTTCTGGACACAAATAAAAATGCACCAACATCTATCATCAATCACATATGGTCAAACATAACTTGTAGTTACAAAACCTTCATTTTAGATACATATTGGACATACCCGACACTATTTGTCTCATAATCAACCATAGAAATGCAAAAGAACCATAGTACACATGAAAATATTCTAATTCCTTTGTTAGTCAATAATGTCACATCTACTCAGTCATTTCCTTTTATACAAAGCACAACAATAGCGAGTATTATAACCAACATTATTTTTTCTTTGTTTTTGAATAAGTTGTGAATTCTTGCATTCTAGATTTTCAACAATGTCACAAATAACACATAGGTCTTAGCAAGAAGAAAAAATTTACTTCTTCCAACACATATGAATTAATTTTAACTTAGAAAAATATTATTTCTTTTTACAAGTATATGAATTTTCTTATTTTTAAACAATTCTATTATTTTGACTTGAATTGGTATGTCTTGTACAATTATAGCATACCAGTCCATAACATGTTCTTTATTCATCAATCACAGGAATGGGAAATTTATCTTTAATAGTGAGCTTATCGAGTTCCCTATAATCTTGACACATGTGCCATGATCCATTCTTCTTGTGCACCAATACTACTGGAGCAGAGAAAGAACTTTGACTAGGTTGAATTATACCAGCCTATAGCATTTCTGCAATCATATGTTCAATTTCGATCTTCTGGACATAAGGATATCTGTAAGGCCTGATGTTTGGAAGAACACTTCCTGGAATCAAATGAATATCATGATCATGATCACGAACAGGTGGGATTCCTTTGGGAGTTTCAAGCACCTTGGAATGATTTTCCAAGACTTTTTGGAGATCTGGAGAAATAGATGATTTTGATGTTGGAACTTCTAGTGAGCATAATTGTGAAATGGCGCCTCATTGTTCTTTCTTGAGAAGCTTTTTCATGAAATTAGAGATTATTGTCTTTCTCGGCTTTCCTGCGATACCCTGTAATTCAACTTCCTTTCCTACCGGAAAAAAAAAAAAAAAAAAAAAAAAAATATATATATATATATATATATAAGAAAAGTTCTTAAAAATTAAAATTTATCATCCCCAAATATTGTAACCATAATACTCCTAGTACAACCTCAGCACCACCCATTGGAATGGAAAGCATTGGACTATTCAATACATATTCCCCCATGGTTAGCTTGATATTATGGCACTTTCCAAAGAAATTTATAGTTCCTCCATTTTCCACCATCACTTGACACTCTAGCACTAGGTATAGGAATCAATTCAATTCCTTGGCTACCTTACAATGAATAAAATTATGGGTACTACGAGAATCAATAAGCACTATTACATTTTTCTTCTTGATATGTCCTTCTATATTGAGAGTTTGAGGACTAGTAATTCCTTCCAATGCATTATAGGATATGTTTGGATTCATTTCTTCTTCCTCTAGGGTTGGTTCCTAGTGTATATCCTCTTCTTTTGAAGTTTATTGTTCATTTTCTTCCTCCTCTTCACAATCTATGTAAAATAATTTCTTCTCAGCACACTTATGACCTTTTGTGTATTTGCTATCACAACTATAGCAAAGCCCTTTTACTCTTTTTTTCTTCCAATTGTTGTGGTGTCAACCTTGTAGGTTGTGGAATTCTAGGAGTATAAACACTTCCATTTTTATAGTTGTGAGTGGTAGGTTTCATTGTCGCCATAATTTTGCTTTCAATTTTTCTTTCCAACCTAAATGCCTTCTCCATTGTATCAGGTTCCCAAAGGTGAACACCATGTTGGATGTTATTCTTTAAAGTCCCTATGAAGACATCAATCCTTTGTTCCTCTCAAATTTTATTTACCCTTATATTCAATTTTTGGAAGTCCTCAATGTGCTCCATCATTGAACCCTTTTGTTTGATATTTATCAATTGGATAAATAAGGTGTTGCTCTTTGTATCCTCATAATGTGCTATCATTTCCTCCATAAAAATTGACCAAGTCACTAGTGGTTTACAAGAACAAAGCCATCGATACCATACAAACTTATTTTTTTCTAAATATAAAGTTGCAATGCGTACCTTTTGTGTGTTTTGTGTATTATGGAGCTCAAAGTATTGCTCCATCTGTAGTATCCAAGTTATCAAATCCTTGCCATCAAACTTCCTCATATCTATCTTTGGAATATGGTGGGTCTTAAATCCAACATTAGAGTCAATGAAATCATGATTAACATTTATTTTGTTCTCATCATGAGTTTCCTCTATTACATTTTCACCATTAGGAAGTTTTTCTTGTAGCAACTTTGCCAAACCTTCCTTCAAACCTTCCATGTATTTCTTAAAATCTTCCATTTTGCCTTATATACCATCCATCTTAGCTTCCACGTCATCTGTATTAGCTTCCACACCATCCATCTTAGCTTCCATGTCATTCTTCAAACCATACATCTTAGCTTCCACGCCTTTCTTCAAACCATCCATGTTGCCTTCTATACCATCCATCTTAGCTTCCATGCCATTCTTCAAACCATCCATCTTAAATTCCATGCCTTTCTTCAAACCATCCATCTTAGCTTCCATTTCATTTTTTGTTACTCTTTACGAGAGCGAAATTTGTTACACTTGTTCTTGTAATTTTGATATATCATGTTGCACTTCTTCCTCTTTATGATTCATAGTAGAGACTTTTGAGGGCTTGATGGGTGTTGAATTCTTTTTAGGGGGGAATTTTAGAACCCAATACTGATATTTATGCTTCAATATGCCCTTGGAATCACTTCTAACTAGTTTTTCAAACAAGACTTATACTATTTTAAAAAACAGTACACACATTTTTCTTGCTTTTGAGGAGTTCAATATTGAAACTGGTGTATATTTGTAATTTAGGATCCCCAAGATTTTATCTTCGGTCCTTTAGTAGCCCTCTTAATCGTCTTTCCAATGCCATAGGTCAAACCTGATTTGGATTCTTGAAGGAAAAATTATGCCCAATCTCCCACAATGACCTAATTATGGACTAGTTTAGTAGAGCGAACTTGTATGGAATTCCACATGTAATTGTTTCCTCCTTCGGCTCTAAAATTGATACACGAGAAACTACAGTCTGTGTAATTTTGGCCACTTTTTAGAGAATTTCAATCTGATGCTCAGAGAGAGAGTTATGACGATTTTCCCAAGGTTACCTCTTTGAGATGAAATTTAGGAGCTTGCAAAAACCCTAACTTACACAGATCATATCTCCAAAAATATTGCAAACCAAGATTTGAAATTCTTCCACGAAGTTCCTCTAGATTTTAGTGCAAAAGGATTTTTTTTAGCTTTTGATCCTTCGTAGAAAAAAAGTTATGGTGAAAATTCCACAATGACCTATTTGAAGCAGCAAACCCCTATAATCCAAAACTCTTATACCAAATGTTATGAAACCAACTCCCAAAATAGAAGAAAAGAGAGATCAATGCCTTATAAATCATCCACTTCAAGGGGGAAACCTCCTTTACATTACATAAATGAAAATTTCTTGGATGACACAAATGAAAAAACCTCTTTTCTATATATAGGAGTCCATAGAGTCACAATATAATCCTAGGCGACCTAATAATAATGTAAGAGCACAATAATAACAATATGGGTACTACAGGGGTACAACAATAACAATAAGTGGGCTACACTAACAACAATAAGTGACTAAACTAGTAATATAGGGCCCTAACAGCTTTCAACAATGGATCAAAGTTCCAAAGACATTTCACAAAAACAAACAAACACATCTAGGGTAGTTTATTACTTTTGATTCACTAATTCTTTCCTACATATGTATACATGTATGTCTATGTTTAGTTGTTTCTTTGTTTCTATGTCTTTGTTGCAAGATATATATGCATATATGTCATATGTTTATTAGTGCCTTCTATGTCTATATGTGTATTTTTGTCTTTTGACATTGAAAAAAGTTGAAAACCATCAAGCTTCCTGGATACCACAATCAAACTATCGTCAAGCTTAGCACATAATCAGGATTGCAACTGCAGCTTGTCAATAGATGATCAAACTTGCATATTGGTCCAATATGTCATACCTAATGTAAGATGTTCTGGTTCGTTGTACCTGTACACACAAAAAAACAAATTGTGGCATTACATAAGATAAAACACATTGAATTAGCACAATGCCATTAAACATTTTTCTATTAAAGCCCTTTTTGACCTATAAACAGCCATATTTTCAATTTGTGCCATATTTATGACACCATGTTTTCATGTGACATAGTTGTTGCTTAGGCCTTTCAGGGAATGCCTACTATACCCAAGTAGTTACTCATCAAATTCATTTTTTATGTTTCTATACTTAATTCTAGTATTGATGTTGCATGTGCCTGATCTTGTAGCTCTAAAGCACAAGAAAACGTAGACAAACAACAATAAACATCACTTGCAACAGAAACAAAGAAGTACATTTGAAACAAATTGTTATAGAATTTATTGTAACATGTAATTTATATTCATCAGCATCGTCTCTTAGTTTTGACTTTGTATTTTGTCACATCAACATCATCCATGCATAGATTGAAAGCATTAGTTCCAGTTACAATTGAAGAACTAAAAACTTGAAAAACTAGAAAGTTGTTCAATGGATATGTCATGGTTTTTTATAGTACATACCTTGATAAAGTCAAAAAATCACCACAAATACTACGTGCAGATTTGGTATAAGTTGAAGGAATCATGACAATCACGGTGTTCATACATCCTCATGAAAAACTCTATGTTAATCTCCTCCACTTCTCCATCTCTCCCCGTAGATTATGCAAATTCATTAGTCCAATAACCCTAAATAGACATGACTCTTGTATGGAATAGAACATGCACTGAACATAGTAATAAATATTAATGTTACTTATTATGGCTTGCTAACAATGACTCTATGTCAGTTTTAGTTTGCAGCTTCAACTGGAAATGATTTCCAACACAAGTCGCAGCCATGATAACTATGCAATGAAAAAACTTATGATCTAAATTTATCATTGCTATCAATTGTACTGCATTTAATACATCAATTTTGTTATTTCTTTATTAAGCAGCAGGGACAAGCTACTATGTAGGCTTGTTTTATTTTGTCATTCATTTCAACTTGTTAACAATAATAATGATATTTTATATGGTCTTCATAATTAATAATATGTAATTTCATCTTTAATTGAAAAAAAATAATAAGAACATGGATTAAAAAGATGAAATTATTGTGAAAAAATCCTTTATCTAAATGAGAAGAATGACACATCATCAATGAACATCAATTTTGAAATTAATTAACATGATTGAACATAAACTAAAAGAAATTTAAGCATGATCAATGGTGAAACCTGTTAGCCACCCATAAATTCTGTCATATCAGGTGGTGGCTAAATGATGTTAGATAGCCTTCAAGAAACAATTTCATTGCTAAAATCGCTGATGCTTAAAGTCTTTTGATAAAATCCTATCCTTTGGACAATTGTCACTTCTTTTCCCCCTCTTCAACTCAGAATTTTTGCTGTCATTACATGAAGAAAAACTACTGCAAGCACGATTTTTCCCCTTTCCCTTTCTTCAAAACCCTTTGACAAGGTTCAAAGAATCCTTCTTTGCCTTATCGGAACCCCTCTAAACCTTTGAAAAACATTGAAAATCCATGAAAATCATATTTTTCATATATCTTAAACTTAAGCCCTCTTAGGCTAAGTTTTTAACCCCCCTCCATGCACCCAAAGGCCCCGCAGCCGGGCGCCTGATCATATTTTATATATACCCCGCCCCCCGATAATATTAAAACCTTATGTTATTTTCAAACTTTGGGTTTTTTATTATTTTCTAAGTTTTTCCGCCAGTTCAAAATTTCAGTCAATCCCCACCGTTAATCTGATCTGCAGATCGACGACGCGGAGTCCATCACCCCAGTGGTCCCCGCCATCCACTCGTCGTTGCCAAAACTGGTGGTATCCATCGCACCGCCTTCGAGCGGAGGGCAGTTTTCTTCCGATCGACAGTGATTCCACTCACCGATTGACGCGTGGCCTGGACACTGTTCACCAAACCGCCGTCAATCGTGCTTAAACATCAGACGTGGACCCCGCGCGATATTGGCACCCACCGTCCAATCTGAGGCTTCCCATCGGATGGTTATCGCTCACCAAAGATGCCCACACGATAACTAGGCTCCGGCGCATCGATAACGACATCTCCGCCATCCATCTGATTCGCAGATCGACGGCCCAAAAATCATCGCCCATTTTCTCCGTTTTGACTTTCCACCTACGCTCCCGACCGTCGATTTCGTGCAATCGACAGCTCTGATTCAAATCCTTCTTCTGCTCTCCTCTAACCTCTCTCGATCAATCTCGATCGTTGGATGATGCCATCCAACAGTTGTGCTTCCTCCACATGTATTTTGAAGCAGTTATCCCATGCACGCAGGATTTTATAATATTTGTTTGTATTTTGCAGGGTTAAATGGTTTTCTCGCCATTTCTGAAGAAAATTTAGAAGCAGAAGGTGACGATCCTCCTGCCTCTGATTCATCAAAGAGGATCATTCGCGGGGTTTTCAAATTCACGTTTTCATCAAAGATCCATGAGGCATTGATGCCATATCATCCTTGCGCAACCCTGCACACCAGCAAAAACACATGAATCAAGCACAGTCAGAGAATATCAGTGTCAAAGGAAAAAAGGTACCAGGACAGAAGTTTGAAGACATATTTGCGAGAATTTAGGCTAGGACGGATTATCAAAAGCCTAATCCTTTCGACTGAAACAAAGTTTAAAGAAAGACGTAAGTGTTTTATCAAACAGAAAGTGTAAGCTACCACATCAGGGGCTAATTGAATCCCCCAGCTACCTCTGAGCCACCTGCAGCCTCAAAGCAATCAAAAGGAGGTCGAAGTTATTACCATACCAGGAGATATTTTGCATCAATACAGCTAAACAGTTATTCCAACTAAAGGAACTTATTGTAAACTGTCAGCGGAAGTTATTTCCAAGATTAAAAAAAAAAGCCTTGAACTCAACAAACTCTTTCCAGCAAGCTTAATAGTTAATGTAAACCAATTAATACAGGGGAAATATCAAAAAAATTCTCTATTTAGCCCCTCAAAGGCCGAGAGACAGTGCATTGTATTGATTTAACTTAGAAGATATTTTACCCCATCTTCACCTCCTCATTCTTCTATAAATATTACTGGAGAAGATGAGAAAGTGTTGGTTGGCTGTTGGTTGATCACTAGTTGTAATACTGAAACTTTTTGAAATAATACATAGTCTGTTGAAGTTGAAGAAGAAATTGAAGTCTCTGAAGCCTTGATGATGTTGTTGCATGCTTGTGACTGAGAAGGCTCTATCATTGGATCCATGAGCTTGGCTGTTGGTGAAGTATTCTGAACTGTTTAATGTTTTTCCCCTATTTTCATTATGTTCCATAGCTTCTTACTACAGTAGGTTGAAAGTTTTAGGCTAAGAAATGACTCCTGGAAGCACCTTAAACTTGTTCATCCTTCACTGTTTTTTGTTTTCTTCTGCTGAATTATTTTAGAGTCTTTAATCTCTCTCTTTAGTCCTCATGCTCGTTTATTTCCTTAATAGTTCGAATAGTTGGTTTCAGCATGATTTATGGTTTTCCCTCCTTGTCCGCTGCCACTTAAAAACTGTTATTGAAGTCTCCCTTTGAAGTTTCTTGTTTATAGTGAATCAAGGAGGTCTGTTCCAATCTTTCCCTTTGTCCTTGCTTAAACAGTTTCCTTGAAGGTCTTTATAGTTGTAATCATAGATGTGTTAGGTGTTCCCTCTTCTATGACTGCAATTATGAGTGAATATTTTATGTTTTCTAAATCATTTGAAATAAAATCTTTGAGGAAATAGGGTGTTCCCCGAATCTTAGATTTCATTTTAAAAGTTGTCTTGAAGTCATTATTCGCTTGAAGAGTGTTTGTAGAATTTATGGTTAGCCCTGTCTATCAAATATTTCTTTATTGTCAAGTTATGTTTTCAAGTTCCCTTCGTTGAGAACTAAATGCCTCTTTCCAAATCATTGATGTCCATCTCATTCCAAAACCAAAGGATCTTGCGGCCAAGTTAGATTTTCCCTCTGATATCCCATATCCATTTATGAGTATGTCATGACCTCTTTTGACCCCATTTCCCAATGAACCAGATGTTTCTCCATTCTATATATCTTTCCTAGACCTTTCATGTTCTGCTGTATCAATCCAACCAAACAAACAAACAGACGCCTGCACTTAATAACTAGTCTAAAATCCATATGCTAAGCACACAAGATAAACCTTTGCAAACAAACATTCGAGAGATCCCTCTCTGAGAACAGGATGACTAGATCCTGGGACTCTAAAGATTGGTTTTGATGTTGCCTTGTCTTTTTATTCACCAAACTATCAAAACACGGGACACCAACATAATGGCGATCACGGTGATACTCTGAGTAAAATATTCAAAACAAAGCACTCACTGTCTAAGTATAACATAAGTTACCTCCCTCAAGCACTACCAAGCATGGTAATCATGATAGGACTCAATTGAATCAATGACAAACTAAGTAACCCTTAGGATTCTCATTAAACCTTATCAAACCTTGAAGGAAGCAATTACCAAGCCATAAGAGTGAACTCTGTATATTTTGACACCCTAGCTAAGTGTTAAGTCAGATTTAGGACACTCTCATAACCTATAAGATCAAGAAACTCAGAAAAAACCCAAAAAATTTCAGTTTGGCCTCATAATAAGCATGGTGGTGGAACCATCCAATATCTTACCTTCATAAAAAACAAAAAGTTTCCACCTGGCGACTCAGCTAGCCCCAGTAGTCCTATTACTCATCCAGGTTCCCAAACCCTCTTTAAGACTGTGTTAACCAGCCTTGAAGAAAGTTTAGAAGCCCAGTCCCATATTAGACAAAATATCCTGAGAGGTGAAGCTTCCAAAAACAGTCCTTAAAACCCCCACCTCTCTCATTTTTGAAAAACAGTCTGGCTTCACATAGGATCAACACTAGATCCCATCCAGACCCAAATCCTCCTTTAATCGTTGACAATCCTGAGAGAATTTTGTGGCATACTTCTGACTTTGGAAAAACAGCTGCTAATAGGAGCCTCTTAAGAACAATATCTTCCCTCAAAACCTTGTTGTCTTGGAGGACTCACACTTTGATTTACATCATACAAAGAAAATCTTTAGAACTAGATCTCAAGGTGACTTAAACCAAACTGACCTTGATATTGCAGATTTTCAACAAAGCTTCAGTAGAGAAGCCTCACTTTCCACTCCTCCTGATTCCCAGCTTCTTCATCACTTTAGTCTTTTCCATAACAAGTCTGCTCAAAATCAGTTTGTTGGCCCAAGTATTTCTTCCACTCCAATTCATACTACCACTGTGCAAAACACTCTTGTTCATCCCACTTTCACTACTATAAATCCACCCTTATTTACAGCCATGGCAACATGGTATGCCCCATTAGTGTTACCACAACCTCTACTTCCCTTACCAAATTATTACCAATCTAAGATCCCTCACTTCACTGGAAAAGAGTCTACAACAACCCAACATCAGGTAGATAGGATGGAAGATGCATTTGATTATATGGAGATAGAAGAAGAAACTGTGAAGATGAGGATCTTCGCCCAGAGTTTAGGAGGAGATGTAAAGAAATGGTTAAAAAACTTACCTCCTAATAGCATAAATGATCTCCCTGCCTTGCATCAAACATTTATCAACAAATGGGAACTCAAAAATAATCATCTCCAAATACTAGCAGAATATAGCAGCCTCAAGAGAAATCAAGGAGAGAGTATTCCTGACTACTCCACTAGGTTTAATAGCATTTACAATGCTCTTCCACCTCACATGAAGCCTCCTCAAGGCATGGCCTTAGTAAGATATCCCGAAGGCCTTGATGTGGATATGATGTATCAGTTAAGAGAGATGGATTACTCAACCTTAGAAGACATGTAGAAAGGAGCTGTGAGCGTAGGAGCAAACATAATTGAGAAGAGAAATAGGTTGAGATCATATAAGAGGGTAACTTATAAAGATGACACTACACCCTCCACATCTAGCTCAAAAACAGAACAGATGTTGGAAGAGATCATGAAAAGGATGAGCATACTTGAGAGAACACAACCTCAAAACAATCAAAACAGGAATAGAAATCAGAATTATAGAAGAGACAACAATCAAGATAAGCAAAAAGAAAGTGACCAACAGATTAGACCTCCCTTTCAATAGAACTATGTAGATCAATATGAGGAAGATAGGGAGTTGGAAAGGTTGGAAGAATCTCATGTAAACTTGATTGGATCAGACAGTGGGGATGATGTTTTCCTCACTGAGGAAGAACAAGATTTCTTCTCTTATGATCAAAATACAAACACCTATGAAGATTCTGACGACTATAGATTGGGTTTTGAAAATGCAATCATGGAGGTACACAAACAGTATGATCTTAGGAGCAAGGGAAACATAGATAATTCAAAAGATAAAAACACTAGCACTATTGTCAAGAAAAACACAGAAAACCAACCCAAAAAGACAGCAGAGAAAACCAACATTTTGGCCAAGAAACCAGACTTAAACAAAGATAAAGGTATCCAGCCAGATGTTGAACAGAGTACCCCTAGCACTTCAGCTAGTAGTCCTAATAAAACTGTCACAATTACCAGTCTAAACAAGGTTCAGCAAATCAAAGTTGCTGAAAAGAATTCAATTGAAAAGACAGATGTAAATACAAACAAGTCAATTATTCCTTTCAGCCTTGAGGGAGAGATAGCTAAGATAAAAATTACCATCCCCCTAGCTGAACTAGTAACCCAGGAGGTGTATAAAAACCAAGTTTTGAAAGCTTTGAACTTAGGAAGTGATACTGACACTTTAAACTTGACAGATGACAAACCTGAGTTGTTGTTTGGTCCAAAATTTGAAGGAAAATACCAAGAAGGGGTTGTCCCTCCCTTCTATGTTAGCTTGAACATACATGAGAAAATTTTACACAATGCTATGTTAGACTTAGGAGCTTCACACAATCTAATGCCCAAGGTAGTGATGGAAAGTTTATGCTTAGAAATTAATAAACCATACAAAGACTTGTATTCCTTTGACTCAAGTAGAGTCAAATGTTTGGGTTTAATCAAAGATTTGTGTGTTAACTTATCCCAAATCCCTGCTAAGAGTTTGGTCATGGACATAGTTGTAGCTGACATTCCCCCTAAGTATGGCATGCTCTTATCAAGATCTTGGGGAGCCAAACTTCAGGGGAGCCTTCAAATGGACATGTCTTATGCCACCATTCCCGTTTTTAACCAAAACAGAAGACTATATAGGGAATCTCACATGAAGTACATGGTGAGCAACATAGACAAACCAAACAACTCTCCAATATATTCTATTCAATCAAGTTTAGATTCCTTTATCTTATGTAACAAAGATGAAATTACTCAACAAGATAAAGAAAACATAGACCCAATCAGTTCACCACAACAATCCAATCTTCCCTTCAATCAAATTCAAAACATTACCAATCAACAGCAACAAGAAAATGAAAATAAGGATGGCATACTTTGGAAAATAAATTTTGATGGATCTTGTAATAAAACAAGTGCAGGAGCAGGTGTGTGGATTCAAAATACAAAACAGAGTTTTTCATACAAATTAGATTTCCCATGCACTAACAATATTGCTGAGTATGAAGCACTTCTCCTAGGCTTACAACTGCTTAAACAGTTAGAAGCCCAGAGGATATCAATCTTAGGAGATTCTGAACTTATCATAAGACAAATCAAAGGAGAATACTCGGCTAAAAATCCAATACTTAGGGAATATCGAAACGCTGCCCTTGATCTATTAAAAACCTTTGAGAAGTACGAACTTATTTTCATTCCAAGAGAACTAAATCATCTAGCAAATGAACTCGCTTTCAATGCCAGCAATTGCCAGATACCCGAAATAAATGAACAAATCAGTGTGAAGGTAAAACATAGGCCTGTTGTGCCTGACAACGAAGATCACTGGCAAGTGTTTGATTCTGACAAACACATAGATGATTTCTTGAAATCAGAAAATGATTTCAGCATACCAATATCAGAAACCAGCCATAAAGAAAATTGCTTATATATTGAACAAATCCCAGAAGTTGAAATAACATATACTTCTGATATAAATCATTTTGAAGCAGAGATAGCTGACAACACAGACCAAGAATACTTGGAGGTTTTACAATGAAAAAATGATAAAATTCCAAGAGGTCTAGCACCTTTAGAACACCTTTTTGATTTTAACGATGTAGCCAAAAAACCAAGAATGGAGCCTGTGGAAACATATGTAGAAGAGCATAACATAGGCAGTATAGCAGAACCCAAGATGATCAAGTTGTCCAGCACTCTCCCAGCTGACATAAAATTGCAGTACATAGAGTTGTTCAAAGATTTTAAAGATGTTTTTTCTTGGGGATACAAAGACCTAAAATCATATGATACCAGCATCATCCAGCATAAAATCCCTTTGAAGGAAAATCAGAAACCTTTTAAACAAAAACTAAGGAGAATAAACCCTATTTTATTACCTTTAGTTAAGGAAAAAATTGAAAATATGCATGCTGCTGGGATCATTGTGCCAATTAGGTATTCGCAGTGGGTCTCAAACTTAGTTTCTGTTAGAAAGAAGATAGGGGAAATCAGACTCTGTATTGACTTCAGAAATTTAAATAGAGCCTCTTTAAAAGATAACTATCCCTTACCCAAGATGGACCATATACTTCAAAGGGTAGTTGGCTCAAAAAGGATATCCCTCTTAGACGGGTTCTCAGGTTACAACCAGGTGTTAGTGCTCCCAAGTGATCAGATCAAAACTTCTTTTACCACACCTTGGGGCACCTTTATGTATGTCAAAATGCCTTTCGGATTGATGAATGCAGGGGATATCTTCCAAAGGGCCATGGACATAGTCTTTTCTGAAGATATTGGCTATTTCATAATCATTTACCTTGATGACATAACTGTATTCTCAAAAACTGATGAAGAACATTTGATTCACTTAAGGAAAGTTTTTGAGAAGTGTAGGAAATTTGGCTTGTCATTGAATCCCAAGAAAACACTCTTTGGTCTCTAAGAGGGTAAACTTCTTGGACATATAATTTCAAAAGAGGGAATCAAAATAGACCCCACAAGGATAGATGGCATATTACAAATCAGCCATCCAAGAAGCCTCAAAGAGTTGCAATCTTTCATTGGAAAGATTAATTTTCTGAGGAGGTTTATCCCCAATCTGGCTGAGCTATTAAAGAACATTACAAACATGCTTAAGAAAGATGTAGGTGTAAAATGGACTTTACCAGCTTAACAATCGTTCGAACTAGTCAAACAAGCTCTTACTCAAACACTAGTCCTAATTAGTTCAGATTTCACCAAAGACTTTTATATCTTTTCTTTCTGTGAACATGTTGTGCCTAGATCTACCTCGGGCTGAAGAAAGGCAGAGTCTAGGGTAACATCAAACCATGCTCAGTCTAGTAGCTTGCCTTACCAGATCAGGAGAGGGCTCTCTCCGGGTCAATCTCAGCAAAAATAATCAATATGGCTTGCGATGACTTGAAATAAAAGCTAATTTTAGGCTAGGTATATTATTAAAAGAGTTTAAATTTGATTTTGGGGGTTTTTGTTGGAAACAAAAGGAAAGGCAGTTTTGGGTGTGAGGATGAGGCCTAGTTTTTGCAGAGTTCTGATTGGGGCAAGGAAGGCAATTGTTTTGATGCTCTGAATTGAATGAATGGATAGTTCAGACCAGTGAGGAGCTGAAGAGGCAAAGAGGCTTTCAAGGATCCTCTTCAAACAGATGAAAACATGGAAAATTAAACAAACTGAAGGCAGAGCAAAGCAAAGCTAATGAATTCCACCTTTATCACTCATTTGTTTAGTTTAAGAAGAAAGGAGAAGGAAAATGATACACATAAACATCAGTTAACTTACAATTACATAGATAAAAAAACCATCAAAACACAGAGCCACATGGATACCAAACAGTGCTGCAAACCCTGGTCTATTCCCTTGCGAAAAGTGCAGAGATGAAATGTACAATGAAGTGCCAAGCAATCCCAAGTGCTCAACCCTGAAAATGACTGAAGAACTACATGATATAGACAAGCCTAACTCATTCCCATGCCTATAGGGGTCGATCTCACCATTCTAGGAGTTGTTTCAACCATATCTAAACTAAGAACTGAAAAATAGGCAATGAAACAACTTGCCTCTATATGATAGGAAACTGATTCATTCATTTACATTTCACTTTTTGGTGAATGAATCCACTAAGATGAGTAAAAATGTGCCAAAATTACATCATGGTCATGAAATTACATCAAGGTACATCAAGAGTTACATGAAAAAGTCAAACTAGCCAAAACTAAGCGAAAATCTGAGCTGCTGAGTGAAAAATAGGCCAAATTTCCCTATGCGTCGCGCCTGAAATCTCTATGCATAGCACAATTTTGAGGCTGATTTTGAGGGCCTTCCTGAAGTCCAAATTGAGTGCAGGATAGCTCTTTGGAAATCCATATCTATCTACTTTCCAACCCAAGTGTAATTTCTGGATTTGGTTGCCAGTTTACCCTCCAAAAATCAAATCTCCCAACACTGCTTCCTGTGTGTGCAAAAAGTGGCAGAAAGGCCATTTTTAGGGTGTTTTTGACCCTTTAGGCACCCTATAACTTGATGAAATCCTTAGGTAATCCATAAGCATGCATAAATTTTGATGAAAAATCTAGGAAATACAAAGTTTTCCCTGAAGAACAGTATAAAAGCGCGCCTAGAATGTGCATCAATGGGAAAATGTATGTTTAGGGAAAAAATTCAAATTGACAAAGAAATTTACAAATTTCTTGGTGAGCTGATCCCCTCATCAAGCACTATGCTGGGCCAAAGAAGCTTCGGCCAAAATTTGGAGCCTATCATGACTTTTGCGACGCTTTAGTGCCCTCCTTAGCCTTGCCTTCAGGATCTTGATCCTTGCCTTGCAAACATGATGTCGCGCCCAATAATGGTTCTTCATGTGTCTGAGCATGTTCTTTTCCTTGTTTGCCTTCACCAACAACTTCTCAAGATGAATGTTGACCCTCTCAAGCCAAGTTTCTCTATCAGCCTCAATCTTCCGCTCAATGGGTGTCATCTTTGTTGGGCTTCTTTAGGAAAATTGCCGATTCTCACGGATGTTTTGCAACTCCATGATAGTCTGCTGATCCTCCAACTGTTTGTTGCACTGCTCCAGGTATTTTATGATCCATTGAGATCTTTGCAATTTGTCGGTCAATTTGTCTATCTCAGCCTTCTGCTCCTGAATGATCTCTCTCAACTTTGAGCTCGGAGAGCTCAAATCCTCATCAATAAGTATGAAATCAATATCCTGGCCTCCTGAAGGGCCTTCATCCTGCATAGGCCTCTTTCCTCTATCCTGTACCTGTACCTATGCTACTGATGATGGCAATGAGACCCCTTCCACCCTGGGTGGAGATAGTACTCGTCGGGCTGCTACAAATAATCCTCTTGTGCCTCTCTGATAAGTGACATATACTGGCACACCGATAGGCTCTGTCTCGGGACTTTCGGGCTGATGTGAAGGTTCACCTGGCTCATGAAAAACCTCCGAAGGAACCTGAGGAACTGTGAAGAAATCACGGGAAATGAAATCCTCCCATGAAATGCCCTACAATCCAAGCTGATGTACAACCATGATCTTGATGAGTGCATAATGATAAATACTATTGTACTGCTGCTCAAGAGTTTTCTTCTGCACAAGCATGGTCGTCCTCTCGATATTCCAACACATGAAATAAGGAATGTCCATCATCCTCACTCTATTGAAATGCATCAATAATCTGATGTGGTATGCATAGAGGCGTGAGAACCGGCCCTCACAACTGAAGTATCTGATAATAAGTTTCATCAAAGGCGCATAGGATTCCTTTAGGAACCAAAATGGGAACACCCTGCTGAGCTGTCTCATGTAGCTAGGCCTGATGTATGGTTTATAATTCACTCTTTCCACCTGTTGTCTCTTGTTCCACTATTCACCCACATTCAGTATTCCGATTGCTTGAGAAATGGTTTCCGGTGTCAAGGTTAAATTTACACGAGCAAGAGTTACCTGACCATCATGTAAATGTAATACAAAAAAATGAGCCAACTCCTGATGATGCTGAATCCGAGCAATCATCTCACAATACTGATAGCATGAATTCTCTTGAAAACATGCCATGGCGAGTGGGAAAGCCTGCAATTGAGTCAATGAGGTGGGCTCTTCTCTCACATGTTTGACACCTTTACGAGGCCTTCTCGGTGCATGTAGCTCAGTGGTAGAATCACTATCTCTGTCATATGATGTATCAATGTCTGTCTCCATGGTGTTTCAAGGTATAAGTTTGGCTTGTATGGGATGAAAATGAGAATTTGGTTCTTTTTGTTTCAATTGACAAATATGTGTCAAAGGGAAGGGACTGTGGGAGAAATAGGACAGTGGGGACAATGGGTTTCAATCAAGTGATATCAGAGGTGTAGGGATAGTCACTTGACTGTTTGGACTTGGGGTTTGGGAATTTTTTACAATTGAAATGGGAAAGGGGGAAAGAAGGTGAAATGAAATGGCTTGGGATGGGGAAATAGGGCTCTAGGAGTGAATGACTCTTAGATATGTAAGAGGATAGTGTATTGATGGAATAACAATGATGGGAGGGAAACAACAAGGGGGGAATGGAATATGTGGCACAAAAATGTTTTAAAACACCAATTTCAAATCCTAAGAGAGCACTTCTTAACACAATGATAGGGTTTAAGCTTTTGGCATTCAAAATCTTATATTCCCCTTTCAAACAACACCAAACATTGCTTAATGGTAATTACAAGATCATTTGAACTTACACAGAGAAAATGAGACCGAGAAATTTGGAATTTGTTGGAGGCAATGACAAAATTTGGATGTTGGCCCTGTGCGCTGCGATAGAGGCCCAGTGCACCGCGATAGTTATGCGCGCCACGCCAGTTTAGAATTTCACAGTGAGAAACTTCCCTATGCGCCGCGTTTGGCTTATGCGCTGCGCCAAACGCCCAGTGCGCCGCGACCAACACTTCACCACAGTTTCGGCCTTTCAAACCCTGATTTCTCCCTCCATGATTTTCTTCGGCTTCTTTGATTATTCTTGCATGCAAATGAATTTGTTGAATATGGAAATATCTTATGTATACAAAGGATTTTGATTTTTCATTTGGCAAACCCACTTTTGTAATGTTGCAGACTTTAGCACTTTTCACATAACTTAGTTTTTGTTTCCTTTTTGATTTTTTAACTGATGATGAATCTCTTGTCTATTTTTTGCAGGGATAGCTGGCATGGAATTTGGAAAAGGCGACCAGGGCTGCACCTGAAGAACTTTACAACTGGAAAACTTTTGAAAATTACATGGCATTTATTACAAAGGATGAAATTGACGATTTTTCTTCAAAACTGAGTTTTGAAGAAGAATCATGATCAAGCATTATAATGATGAAATTTTTGCAATGAAAACTTATTTCAAACCTCCCTCATGTGCCTGCTGACATTATTAGACATTTTGAAGACAAAACCCTAGACCTAATGAGGTTTAAAACCCTAAAATGACTCTTTGGCAAACATGGCTGCAAATGACTTTAAAATTGATT
This sequence comes from Pinus albicaulis, assembly GCA_034641835.2. NCBI lineage: Eukaryota > Viridiplantae > Streptophyta > Pinopsida > Pinales > Pinaceae > Pinus > Pinus albicaulis. The sequence continues at coordinate 398,830,780 of CM076570.1, forward strand.
TTGATGAATAGACACGGACCAGTAGGTACATGACATGAGGGATATGAAAGAAAAGAGCCTTTCGTCAGATGATCCATGCTTCTAATGGAATGCAGCTGACCGAACTGAATGAGACACCTAAAATGAAATGCAACAAGAGAGATTTGATCTCTGACGGAGGGATGAAGATACCGACTCTAACATTGGCTCCAATGGGGATGGTAGCTCCTTGGAGGTGCCAAGAACTACATATTTCTGGGAGAGTAGGCAGTGCCTTTGTCCATTGGGCTATGGAGTCCATAACTTCAACAAATTAACACAAGACTCTTGACTCATTTATTGACTGAAAATTTGACTCAAACCGACTCAATTTTGAAACTGAAATGACTGAAAAACCTGACTCGACAGACTCAAACCAAAATTGAAATCAATCTTCAGAATTATAGCCTTCACTTCGGGCCCCAAACTGAAGAAAATATCACAGCACACACTTGCAATGAAACTGAAACAAATGGTATATAAAGTGACAATGTAAACATCAGAAAAAATCTCAGAAATGATACTGCTTGAGCAGCCGACCATTGACCGATCCTCCTGGACAATCTTCCCCGTTCATCTCCTTCAGAAGAAAAGCATTCTGACCCCGATATGCAGCAATTTTAAAGGGTTCTTTCCAGAGATTTTCGAACTTACCGTGCTTACCCTTTTCTTAATTTCTTGCATCCCATTTCAGCACCACTTCTTCCAATTGAAATTTTTCCGCCTTTGCTTTTCTGTCATAGATTTTTTTATTTTCTCCTGCAGCTTGAATGTGTTTTGGAAAAATTCTTCTCTCGGCTGCTGCAAATGGATCATTTGATTTATTCTTCTTTGCATATGATCATCTTCACTGCCAGCTTCTTGTAGAAGTTTGACCACTGGAACTGCGAGAGAGGTAGGAAACATTGTATCAACTCCATAAACTAACTCAAAAGGGGACATACCAATGGATTTCTTCTAACTCACTCGATCTGCCCAAAGTGCATTGACCAACTTCTTATGCCAACTTTTCTTGTTTATTATTTCCAACAACTTTTTAATGATGTTGACCAAAGATTTGTTGGAAGACTCCGCCAATCCATTGCCTTGTGGATGATAAGCGGTTGAGTGTCCCAAAGTGATTTTGTACTTGTCACAAAACTCAATCATCCTTTTTGATTTGAAAGCATCTGCGTTATCAGTGATTAACTTATTCGGGCAACCAAAACGAGACAAAATGTTATTCTCAAGGAAAGAAATTATTACCGAATTCGTAGCTTGCCTGGTGGGAATTTCCTCAATCCATTTCGTGAAATAATCTGTCGCTATGAGGATCCATTTGTGCTAAGCTGAAGAAGCGGGATGGATCTCGCCAATGAAATCCAAACCCCATTGCTGAAAAGGAGCACTTACCTTAATGGGCTTAAGCGGCAAAGGCTGCAATTTCTGCCTTCCTTCAAAAATCTGACATTCATGACAGCTTTTGACAGTCTTATACACATCAGCAAAAAGTTTTAGCCAATAATATCCTGCTCTCAAAATCTTATTGGCCATTTTTTTCCAAAAAAGGTGACCTCTGCAATCTCCCTTATGAAAATCCTCCATAACCTGCTTTGCTTCTTCTTCCACCAAACAGTTTAACAAAACACCACTGGGATCTTTCCAATAGAGTGAATCATTCAAAATACAAAACTTAGCAGCCTTCAATTTCAGAGTTCTACTTTTGTTTCTAGCCATGCCGGGCGGTGGTGAAAATTTTTGAAGCACATATACAATATCTGAATACCAAGGAGAAAGCACAAAGATTTCTGATACCTAAACTGATGAACTTTCCTCATTCTCCTCGGACATAGCAGCAATAATATTGATGTCCAAGGCATGCAAATTCGACTCAGCCATTATCTTAGCCAGCCCTTGTCCTTTGATAAGCTTTGTAGGCTTTATCTCCACATCATACTCCAACAAGGCAGCAATCCATTTGCCCCGTCTCCCTTTTGGATTTGTTTGCACTAAAACATCCTTAACAGCAGCGTTAGGAACATAAGCAAGAATATGAGAATGCAGAATATATACGCGAAAATATTTCAACGCTTTCACTAAAGCAAGAGCTTGCTTTTCAATGATGTTATATTTCAAGGTTGCATCTCTTATGGTACGGCTGAAAAAAGCAATTGGTTTTTCATGCCCATCTCTTTTATGCATTAATACTGTTGCCATAGTATGCTCCGAAGCAAATGAAAACAAAATAAAATCCTGAGTATAATCCGGGCTTATCAAAACCGGAGCTGAAGAAAGAGCCAACTTCACTAAATTGAAAGACTTTACCGCCTCCTCAGTCCACTTTACTATGTTATATTTCTTAAGCATGTTTGTAATCTCTCTTAGATGTTCAGCAAGATTAGGCACAAAGCGGCGTAAAAAATTCATCTTACCATTGAAGGACTGAATCTCCTTTTTGTTCCGAGGAAGGTCAATTTTCTGAATAGCTTCAACACGTGTTGGGTCAATATGGATGCCATATTTTGAGATAATATGACCAAGAAGTTTTCCCTCATCCATGGCAAACAAACTCTTCTTCGGATTGAGTGACACACCATACTTTCTACATCGCTGAAAAATAATCTTCAAATGGTAAAGGTTCTCTTCATCAGAATTGGAAAAGGATGTCAAATCATCGAGATATACAACTAGAAAAACATCTTTCTCATTCGCAAATGCCATATCCATTGTTCGCTGAAATGTTGCACCAGCATTCTTTAAACCGAAAGGCATTTTAGCGTAATGGAAAGTTCCCCATGGAGTGGTGAATGTTGTTTTGTATCTATCATCCTCATGGACCAGAATTTGGTTATACCCGAAATAACCATCGAGTAGCGACATACGAGATGCTCCAACTACTCGTTGAAGTATGTGATCCATTTTGGGCAATGGATAACTATCTTTCAGAGAAACCTTGTTCAGATTCCTAAAATCAATGCACAAACGAATCTCACATGTATTCTTGTGTACGGGCACCAAATTGGAAATCCAATCTGAAAATCTTATAGGAACAATGATACCAGCCTTGTATAATCAATTCACCTCCTTCTCAATTGAGGGCAGCAACTTCAGATTTATCCTTCTCAACTTCTGCCTGAAGGGATTTTGATTTGGCTTGATTGGAATGGTGTGCTGAATTATGTTTGTATCATACGTCTTCAAATCTGAATAGTCCCAAGCAAATACATCAGCAAAAGAAGACAATAAACTAACATATTTTGCTTTTACCTCCGGTGGAAATGCTTTGGACAATTTCACCATCTTTGGATTTTCAGCTGCTCCAATGTTCACGTCTTCAACTCCCTTTTCGGTTGGCCGCAAGGTTGGTTTTCTAGCTACGTCATCCTGATCAAAAATCTCTTCTAAAGGTATCAAACCTTTAGGAATGACATTATCTTTCAGCTGCAATACTTCCATCTGATTGATTTGCACATCAACCTCACCATCATCATGCTCCATGTCAATTGAAGTCTCTTTGAATTTGCTTTCATTTTGCAGAAATTCATCAATCTCATCATCATCTTGGAATACTTGCCAATACCTTTGATTTTCTGGGACAGTTGGACGATGTTTCACATGAATTTCAAACTTGTTACTTGAGTTCATCGGAATCTTCAAATTACTTGTTGCCTTTGCAAGTGCATCTGCAATACCATTCTGAATACGAGGGATACAAGTCAAAGTATAGTCTTAAAACAACTTTAAGACATCAAGAACTACATTTCGATAAGCCCGCATTCAAGGATGCTTAACTTGAAATTCACCTTTCACTTGCTTATTTACCAACTCGGAGTCTCCATACACTGCAATCCTCTTAGAATTCAACTTTCTAAGAATTTTCAGACCAGCAATCAAAGCTTTGTATTCTGCCTCATTATTCGAACAATCAAATGCTAATTTATAAAAGCAGACCCTTACATTACTCGGTACCTTATTTGGGGCGGAAAAAGGGTTGCGTACCCAAATATCAATTCCAGCACCATCACTTCCTACTGCACCATCGAAATCCATAGTCCATAAACCATCTTCATCTTCTTCCAAGTGCTGAAACTTTGTTTGCTCTGTTATTTCTGCTTGCTGTCCATCAACTTTCTGTTGTTGTCGGAAGGCTGATTGCTCAGCAGAACTTTCAAGTTCTTGTCTTTCTTTCTTCAAAACTTCTCTGAAATTTTCTGTGATCTATGGAATGTCCTCTGCTTCAACTAACTGACTATTTACATCATTGAAACTATCTGAATACAAAACAAATGACTCTAAATCTGTATGTACATAATTAATCGGATGATTTACCGGTTTCTCCTTGCTGGTGATCATATAATTCATCTTTTTCTCCCGATATAATCTTCTCATTTGACCAAACACAGGAATGGTAGCATAGGAGAAATCAAGCTGCAATGTTCCCTTCAGTTTCGTTCCCCAAGATCTGGAAAGAAGCATGCCAAATCTAGGAGGAATATCCTCCATAACCACATCCATCAAGACATTCTTAGTTGGAATCTAATCTAAGATAACCACCAAATATTTGATAAGCCCAATGCATCTTACTCTACTGGAATCGAAAGAATAAATATCATGATATTTCCTAGTGATGTCCAATCCCAATTTCTCCATGATTGCCCTCGTTATGAGATTATGAGAAGCTCCGGAATCAAACATGGCATTATGTAACACAAAATCGTGCAATCTAAGGCTGATATAAAAAGGAGGCACATCACTATCGGGAGACTCACCATCCAATTCTGGTCCAAATATCAATTCAGGTTGATCATCTTCCACATTCACCATATCATACATTGGATCGAAATTCAAAATTTTAGATACCTGACCCTTATAGCTGCTATTTTTCATTAACTCAGTCAAAGGAATGGAAACTTTTAACTTAGCTATTTCACTCTCTAAGTTAAAGACTGAAGTTTTTTCTACCTCTTTGGCTGGAGCATCCTTCTTTTCAGCTTTCTCCCTCGATACAATTGGCTGATTAGATCTTTCATTTTCTGATAGAGACTTGCTAGTAGCGGGATCAGCTACCTCTTTTCCCTTCTTCTGTGCAATGGGTGCATCATTCTTTGGTGCTGAAACTTCATTTCTCTTTTGGATTGGGTTGATAGGCACATCTCTATTTCTAAGTGAATTTTGACGCTACTGGGTGGAAAAAGCATTCATATAACTTCTCTGATACTCATCTGACTCTTCTTTAAGAGCTGCCTCATTTGCCAAGATAAAATCCTCATCTTTTTGTACATCTGAATTTTCTGCATACTCCTCATCTTCAGTGATAAAATTTGGCATATCATCAGGTGTAAAGAAGTGATTTTCTTCATCTATTACATTATCTTCATCGTCTGATTCCAGACCAACAAAATTCTGTTGTAAAGGAGTCTTTACCTACTTTTGTACTGCTGGTGGTTCTTGTGCTCTCTGCTCTCGTTGTTTGATCCTGAATTGTGGTTGTTGTTGGCCCCAGAAATTAGGATTTCTGATCTGCGGTTCCGGCTTATCAAGTGTCAATATTTCAATCATATTTTCCACCTTGTGAAGTACCTGATCTGAAGTAGAAGCTTCTTCCTTAATTACTACTTTCTTTTCTGCTCTCAATCTAGCTCTCTTGTCATTCAAATTAGCTTCAACACTCACTGCAATTTTCTGCATCTCCTCCAAAGTGGCCGGATCTCTTTCTCTCAATTGATAGGCCATTTCCGGATCAAAACCATCTGGAAACTTAAGCAAAGTTGACTTCCTAGATGGCCTTAAATCATCGGGAATTGCATTGTAAACCGCATTGAATCTGATACAATAATCTTGGATTGACTCACCTACGTTGTGCTTGATCTTGGTATATTTAGAAGTGATCTGAAGAGAATCTTTCTTTACTTCCCACCGATCCAAAAATTGTCTCTGAAGCTCAGCCAATGTAGCAATACTTCTAGGCTGCAAAGCTCTGAACCATTTTCTCACTTCTCCACCAAAATTTTGCACAAACAATCTCATGGTCACATTTTCTGCATCAATTTCATGAAGATCAAAGAATTCTGTCATTCTATCAATATGTTACTGAGCAGTGACACTTTGAGGAGTGCCATCAAACAATGGGATCTTACTTTGATAATCAGCGGGCATGGCATCCAAGTTTTGAGGCAAGACAAGGGGTGCGAATCTGGCAGCCATTGCTCTGGGTGGATTTATAACCAGTCTTGGGGAAATAGGCAGAGTAGGAGCAGTAGATGTATGAGGTGTATGTGGTGTGGATGGAGGCGATACTACTGCAGATTTTTGATCAGAAATAGATGGTTGCACGGGAATGGTAGGAATGAACGGAGGCTCAGTAGGAACTTGTGAACCAGATGTAACTGTTGATGGCCCAAGAGTTTCAGATGCAGACTCTATGAATTCAGGAATATTTGTTGCCACAATAGAATTTTGAATATTCAAGATGTAACTGTCAATAGATCTATTAGCGTGTTCAATTTCAAGATACTTGATAAACTCGGGATTTATAATAGTAGAACAATAGCACTTTCAGACTTCGTCTCAAACAACGACAACTCAAATTTTTCATAAAAATCAAGATATTCAAGGAATTCAAACATAGCGGGACATGAATGAGATTTGAATAAAGGGATCATGGGACTTTCTCGACGAAGAATTCTTGAAATCAGATTGGGATTCTCATACACTGGAGGTGGATCGGGATCCGGATTTTCTCTAGTATGTCTTCTGGAAGCCAGTGTGTTGAATTATTTTCAAAATAAAAGGGACAAAACCAACTTGTTCAGCCTATCAGATTCTTGACTCATCACCCAAAAGTCCAGAACAATCTGATGTACTGGGGGAAATTTACAAGTCAAGTGTCACGTTTACAAGCTAGACCGGAGATTGACTGAAGCAGCGTTTATCTACTTTCGCTAATGCAAAGCAAGAGCGTTTCGAAGGCTACATGGCATAACTTCAGGCTCCGTCTGTAGCTTATAAAACAAATAACACCAACAAGCAAACCATTTTCTTCCCCAGTATGGTCGCCACTATGTTATTGCCTAAATCTACCTCAGGCTGAAGGAAGGCAAAATTCAGGGTAACATCAAACCACGCTTAGTCTGGTAGCTAGCCCTACCAAATCAGGAGAGTGCTCTCTCTGGGTCAATCTCAGCAAAAATAATCAATAGAGCTTGAGATGACTTGAAATAAAGGCTAATTTTAGGCAAGGTATATAATTAAAGAGTTTGATTGTGTTTTTGGGGGTTTTTGTTGGAATCAAAAGGAAAGGCAATTTTCGGTGCGGGGATGAGGCCTAGTTTTTGCAGAGTTCTGATTGGGGCAAGGAAGGAAATTGTTTTGATGCTTTAGATTGAATGAATGGATAGTTCAGAATGGTGAGGAGCTGAAGAGGGCAAGAGGATTTCAAGAATCCTCAAACAGATGAAAACATGGAAAATTAAACAAAACTGAAGGCAGAGCAAAGCAATCTAATGAATTCCACCTTTATAACTTGTTTGTTTAATTTAAGAAGAAAGGGGAAGGAAAATGATACACATAAAAATCAGTGAACTTACAATTACATGGAGAAAAACACCATCAAAACACAGAGCCACATGGATCCCAAAGAGAGCTGCGAACCCTGGTCTATTCCTTTGCCAAAATTGCAGAGATGAAATGTACAATGAAGTGCCAAGCAATCCCAAGTGTCCAACCCTGAAAATGACTGAAGAACTACATGATATAGACCAGCCTGACTCATTCCCATGCCTCTAGTGGTCGAGCTCATCATTCTAGGAGCTGTTTCAACCATATCTAAACTAGGAACTGGAAAATAGGCAATGAAACAACTTGCCTTTATATGATAGGAAACTGATTCATTCACTTACATTTCACTTTTTGGTGAATGAATCCACTAAGATGAGTAAAAATGTGCCAAAATTACATCATGTTCATAAAATTACATCAAGGTACATCAAGAGTTACATTAAAAAGTCAAACTCGCCAAAACTAGGCGAAATTCTGAGCTGTTGAGTGAAAAATAGGCCAAATTTCCCTATGCGCCGCGCGTGAAATCTCTATGTGTAGCAAAATTTTTAGGCTGATTTTGAAGCCTTCCCGAAGTCCAAATTGAATTTAGGATAGCTTGTTGGAAAGCCCTGCCTGTCTACTTTCCAACCCAAGTGAAATTTCTGGATTTGGTTGCCATTTACCCCTCCAAAAATCAAATCTCCCAACACTGCTTCCTGTGTGTGCAAAAAGTGGCAGAAAGGCCATTTTTAGGGTGTTTTTGACCCTTTAGGCAACCCAGAACTTGATGAAATCCTTAGGTAATCCATAGGCATGCATAAATTTTGATGAAAAATCTAGAAATGCAAATTCCCCTCCCTGAAGAGCTTCCAATTATAAGCGCGCACCAAGTGGCGCTACGCGTCGGGCAGGAAAATCTATGTTTAGGCCCAAAAATTCAAAATTGACAAAAATTTTCCCAAATTTCTTGAAATTTGGGCTGAAGGTCACTCATCAAGCACTATTCTAGGCCAAAGAAGCTTCAGCCAAAATTTGGAGTCTATCATGCCTTTTGTGACGCTTTAGTGCCCTCCTTAGCCTTGCCTTCAAGATTTTGATCCTTGCTTTGCAAACATGATGTCGCGCCCAATAATGGGTCTTCATGTGCCTGAGCATGTTATTTTCCTTGTTTTCCTTCTCCAACAGCTTCTCAAGATGAATTTTTACCCTCTCAAGCCAATTCTCTCTATCAGCCTCAATCTCCCGCTCAATGGGTGTCATCTCTATTGGGCTTCTTCGGGCAGCTTGCCGGTTCTCACGGATGTTTTGCAACTCCATGATTGTTTTCTGATCCTCTAATTGTTTGTTCCGCTGCTCTAGATAGTTTATGATCCATTGGGCTCTCTGCAACTTGTCGGTCAAGGTGTCAATCTCAGCCTTCTGCTCCTGAATGATCTCTCTCAACTTTTAGCTTGGAGAGCTCAAATCCTCATCAATCAATATGAAATCAGTATCCTGGCCTCCTGAAGGGCCCTCATCCTGCATAGGCCTCTTATCTATGTCCTGTACCTGTACCTGTGCTTCTGATGACGGCAACGAGACCCCTTCCACCCCGGGTGGAGATAGTACTCGTCGGGATGCTGCAAATAATCCTCTCGCGCCTCTCTGATAAGTAACAAATGTCGGCACATTGATAGGATATGTCTCGTGACCTTCAAGCTGATGTGAAGGTCCACCTCGCTCATGAACAACCTTCAGAGGAACCTGAGGAACTGTGAAGAAATCACGGGAAATGAAATCCTCCCATGAAATGCCCTGCAATCCAAGCTGATGTACAACCACTATCTTGATGATTGCATAGTGATAAATATTGTTGTACTGCTGCTCGGGAGTTTTCTTCTGCAAAAGCATGGTCATCCTCTCGATATTCCGACACATGAAATAAGGTATGTTCATCATCCTCACTCTAGTGAAATGCATCAATAATCTGATGTGGTATGCATAGAGGCGTGAGAACCGGCCCTGACAACTGAAGTATCTGATAATAAGTTTCATCAAAGGTGCATAGGATTCCTTTAGGAACCGGAATGGGAACACCCTGGTGAGCTATATCACATAGCTAGGCCTGATGTATGGTTCATAATGCACTATGTCCACCTATTGTCTTTTGTTCCACTGCTCACCCACATTCGGTATTCCGGTTGCTTGAGAAATGGTTTCCGGTGTCAAGGTGAAATTTACACCAGCAAGATTTACCTGACCATCATGCAAATGCAATACAAATAGACGAGCCAACTCATGATGATGCTGAATCCTAGCAATCATCTCACAATACTGATAGCATGACTTCTCTCGAAAACATGCCATGGAAAGTGGGCAAGCCTGCAATTGAGTCAATGAGGTGGGCTCTTCTCTCACGTGTTTGCCACCTTTACGAGGCCTTCTCGGTGCATGTAGCTCAGTGGTAGAATCACTATCTCTGTCATATGATGTATCAGTGTCTATCTCCATGGTGTTTCAAGGTTGAGGTTGGCTTATGAGATGAAAATGAAATTTGGTTCTTTTGTTTCATTGTAAATATGTGCCAAAGGGAAGGGAGTGTGGAGAAAAATAGGACAGTGGGGATAATGAACTTCAATCAAGTGATATCAGAGGTGTAGGGACAGCCACTGACTATTTGGACTTGGGGTTTGGCAATTTTTACAAGTGAAATGGGAAAGGGGGAATGAAGGTGAAATGAAATGGCTTGGGATGGGGAAATAGGGCTTTAGGAGTGAATGACTCTTAGATATGTAAGAGAATAGTGTATTGATGAAATAACAATGATGGGAGAGAAACAACAAGGGGGGAATGGAATATGTCGCACAAAAATGTTTTAAAACACCAATTTCAAACCCTAAGAGAGCACTTCTTAACACAATGATAGGGTTTAATCTTTTGGCATTCAAACTCTTATTTTCCCCTTTCAAACAACACCAAACATTGCTTAATGGTAATTACAAGATCATTTGAACTTACACGGAGCAAATGAGACCGAGAAATTTGGAATTTGTTGGAGGCAATGACAAAATTTGGATGTCGGCCCTGTGCGCCGCGACAGAGGCCCAGTGCGCCGCGACAGAGGCCCAGTGCGCCGCGACAGTTATGTGTGCCACGCCAGTTCAGAATTGCACAGTGAGAAACTTCCCTATGCGCTGTGTTTGGCTTATGCGCCGTGCCCCACGCCCAATGCGCCGCAACCAACACTTCACCACAGTTTCGGCCTTTCAAACCCTGATTTCGCCCTCCATGATTTTCTTTGGCTTCTTTGATGATTCTTACGTGAAAATGAATTTTTTGAATATGGAAATATCTTATGTATACAAAGGATTTTGATTTTTCATTTGAAAAACCCACTTTTGTAATGTTCCAGACTTTGGCACTTTCATATAAACTCTGTTTTTGTTTCCTTGTGATTTTTGAACTAAATGATGAAATTCTTGTCTATTTTTTTACAGGGATAGCTGGCATGGAATTTGGCAAAGGTGACCAGGGCTGCACTTGAAGAAATTCACAACTGTAACAACTTTGAAAATTACATTATATTTTTTACAAAGGATGAAATTGACAATTTTTCTTCAAAACAGAGTTTTGAAGAAGAATCATTATCAAGCATTATGACGATGAAATTTTTCACTAAAAACCTTATTTGAAACTTCCTCATGTGCCTGCTGACATTATTAGACATTTTTGAAGACTAAATTAACGAAACCCTAGACCTAATGAGACCTAAAAACCCTAAAATGACTCTTTGGAAAACATGACTACAAATGACTTTAAAATTGATTTTGATGAATAGACACGGACCAGCAGGTACATGACATGAGGGATATGAGAGAAAAGACCCTTCCGTTAGATGATCCATGCTCCTAATGGAATGCAGCTGACTGAACTGAATGAGACACCTAAAATGAAATGCAACAAAATAGATTTTGATCTCTGACGGAGGGATGAAGATACCGACTCTAACATTGGCTCCAATGGGGATGGTAGCTCCTTGGAGGTGCCAAGAACTATAGATTTCTGGGAGAGTAGGCAGTGACTTCGTCCATTGGGCTATGGAGTCCATAACTTCAGAAAATTAACACAAGACTCTTAACTCATTTATTTACTGAAAATTTGACTCAAACCGACTCAATTTTGAAACTGAAATGACTGAAAAACCTGACTCGATAGACTCAAACCAAAACTGAAATCAATCTTCAGATATATAGCCTTCACTTCGGGCCCCAAACTGAAGAAAATATCACAGCACACACTTCGTGGCGAAATAAATGGTATATACGGTGACGATGTAAACAATAGAAAACATCTCGAAATAATCTTTGGCTCCCAATGATAAAGAGCCATTGAGCAACCTCTTTGGACAATCTTCACGGGTCATCTCCTTAAGGAAGAAAACGTTACGACCCCAATATGCGACAATTTTAAAGGGTCATTTAGAAGTTACCCAGACTTCTGATCATATACTTTCTTCATTTTTTTGTCATTTCAGCACCACTTCTTTAAATTGAAATTTGTCATGCTTGCTTTTTCATCATAGATTTTTCTTAATTCTCTGCTGTGACTTGAATGTCTTTTTTGAAAACTTCTTCTCTCATCTCTTGCCAAATGGATCATTTGATTAATTCTTCTTTGCATATGATCATCTTCATGCCGACTTCTGCCATGAAAGTTTGACCCATTTGGAGCTAAGGAGAGGTAGGCTCTTCCTGTCAGCCCTCCATATACTAGCTTAAAAGGGGACATACCAATGGATTTCTTCTGACTCACTCGATCTGCCCAAAGTGCATTAACCAACTTCTTATGCCAACCTTTCTTGTTTATTTCTAGCAACTTTTTAATGATGCTGACCAAATATTTGTTGGAAGACTCTGCCAATCTGTTGCCTTGTGGATGATAAGCGGTTGAGTGTCCCAAAATGATGTGATACTTGTTATAAAACTCAACCATCCTTTTTGATTTGAAAGCTGTTGCGTTATCAGTAATTAACTTATTTGGGCAACCAAAATGAGACAAAATATTATTCTCAAGGAATGAAATTATTACCGAATCCGTAGCTTGCCTGGTGGGAATTGCTTCAATCCATTTCATGAAATAATCTGTCGCTGTGAGGATCCACCTATGCTGCGCTGAAGAAGCAGGATGGATCTTGCCAATGAAATCCAAACCCCATTGCTGAAAAGGAGCACTTACCTCAATGGGATTAAGCGAAAAAGGCTGCAATTTCTTCCTCCCTTCAAAAGTCTGACATTCATGATAGATTTTGACAGTCTTATACACATCAGCAAAAAGTGTCGGCCAATAATATCCTGCTCTCAAAATTTTGATGGCCGTTGTTTTCCAAAAAAGGTGACCCCCTCAACCTCCCTTATGAAAATCCTCCATAACTTGCTTTGCTTCTTCTTCAACCAAACAATTCAGCAAAACACCACCAGGATCTTTCTAATAGAGTGAATTATTCAAAATACAAAACTTAGCAGCCTTCAATTTCAGAGTTCTACTTTTTTTTCTAGCCATGCTGGGCGGTGGTGACAAATTTTGAAGCACATATACAATATTTTAATACCAAGGAGAAAGCACAAATATTTCTGATACCTGAACTGATGAAGTTTCCTCATTCTCCTCGGACATTGCAGTAATGAGATTAATGTCCAAGGCATGTAAATTTGATTCAGCCATTAGCTTAGCTAGCCCTTGTCCTTTGATAAGCTTTGTAGGCTTTATCTCCACATAATACTCCAACAAGGCAACAATCCATTTGCCTCGTCTCCCTTCTGGATCTATTTGCACTAAAAAATCCTTAATAGTAGCGTTAGGAACATAAGCAAGAATATGAGAATGCATAATATATACCCGAAAATATTTCAACGCTTTCACTAAAGCAAGAGATAGATTTTCAATGATGTTATACTTTAAGGCTGCATCTCTTATGGTTCGGCTGAAAAAAGAAATTGGTTTTTCATGCTCATCTCTTTTCTGCATCAATACTGCTCCCATAGTATGCTCTGAAGAAAATGAAAATAAAATAAAGTCCTAAGTATAATCTGGGCTGATAAAAAACGGAGCTGAAGAAAGAACCAATTTTACTAAATTGAAAGATTTTACAGCCTCCTCGGTCCACCTCACTATGCTATCTTTCTTAAGCATGTTTGTAATCTCTCTTAGATGTTCGACAAGATTAGGCACAAAGCGCAGTAAGAAATTCATCTTACCATTGAATGATTGGATCTCCTTTTTGTTCCGGGGAAGATCAATTTGCCGAATAGCTTCTACTCAAGATGGATCAATGCGGATGCCATTCTTTGAGATAATATGACCAAGAATTTTGCCTTCATCCATGACAAACAAAATCTTTCTTCGGATTGAGTGACACACCATACTTTCTACATCACTGAAAAACAATCTTCAAATGGTAAAGGTGCTCTTCATCAGAATTGGAAAAGACTGTCAAATCATCGAGATATACAACTAGAAAAACATCTTTCTCATTCGCAAATTCCATATCCATTGCTCGCCGAAATTTTTCACCAGCATTCTTCAAACCGAAAGGCATTTTAGCGTAATGGAAAGTTCCCCACGGAGTGGTGAACGCTGGTTTGTCTCTATCATCCTCATGGACCATAATTTGGTTATACCCGGAATAACCATCGAGAAGCGACATACGAGATGCTCCAACTACTTGCTGAATTATGTGATCCATTTTGGGCAATGGATAATTGTCTTTCAGAGAAACCTTGTTCAGATTCCTAAAATCAATGCACAAACAAATCTCACTTGTCTTCTTGGGTACGGGCACCAAATTGGAAATTCAATCTGAAAATCTTATAGGAACAATGATACCAGCCTTGTATAATTGATTCACCTCCTTCTCAATTGAGGGTAGCAACTTCGGATTTATCCTTCTCAACTTCTGCCTGAAGGGATTTTGATTTGGCTTGATTGGAATGGTGTGCTGAATTATGTTTGTATCATACGTCTTCAAATCTGAATAGTCCCAAGAAAATACATCAGCAAAAGAAGACAATAAACTAACATATTTTTCTTTTACCTCCGGTGGCAATGCTTTGGACAATTTCACCATCTTTGGATTTTCAGCTGCTCCAATGTTCACGTCTTCAACTCCCTTTTCGGTTGGCTGCAAGGTTGGTTTTCTAGCTACGTCATCCTGATCAAAAATCTCTTCTAAAGGTATCAAACCTTTAGGAATGACATTATCTTTTAGCTGCAATACTTCCATATGATTGATTTTCACATCAGCCTCACCATCATCATGCTCCATGTCAATTGAAGTCTCTTTGAATTTGCCTTCATTTTGCAGAAATTCATCAATCTCATCATCATCTTGGAATACTTGCCAATACCTTTGATTTTCCGGGACAGTTGGACGATGTTTCACATGAATTTCAAACTTGTTACTTGAGTTCATCGGAATCTTCAAATTACTTGCTGCCTTTGCAAGTGCATCTGCAATACCATTCTGAATACGAGGGATACAAGTCAAAGTATAGTCTGAAAACAACTTTAAGACATCAAGAACTGCATTTCGATAAGCCCGCATTCGAGGATGCTTATCTTGAAATTAACCTTTCACTTGCTTATTTACCAACTCGGAGTCGCCATACATTGCAATCCTCTTAGCATTCAACTTTCTAAGAATTTTCAGACCAGCAATCAAAGCTTCGTATTCTGCCTCATTATTCGAACAATCAAATGCTAAATTATAAGAGCAGACCCTTACATTACTCGGTACCTTATTTGGGGCGGAAAAATGGCTGCGTACCCAAATACCAATTCCAGCACCATCATTTCCTACTGCACCATCGAAATCCATAGTCCATAAACCATCTTCATCTTCTTCCAAGTGCTGAAACTTTGTTTTCTCTGTTATTTCTGCTTGTTGTCCATCAACTTTCTGTTGTTTTCGGAAGGCTGATTGCTCAGCAGAACTTTCAAGTTCTTGTCTTTCTTTCTTCAAAACTTCTCTGAAATTTTTTGTGATCTCTGGAATGTCCTCTGCTTCAACTAACTGACTATTTACATCATTGAAACTATCTGAATACAAAACAAATGACTCTAAATCTTTATGTACATAATTAATCGGATGATTTACCAGTTTCTCCTTGCTGGTGATCATATACTTCATCTTTTGCTCCTGATATAATCTTCTCATCTGACCAAACACAGGAATGGTAGCATAGGAGAAATCAAGCTGCAATGTTCCCTTCAGTTTCGCTCCCCAAGATCTGGAAAGAAGCATGCAAAATCTAGGAGGAATATCTGCCACAACCACATCCATCAAGACATTCTTAGTTGGAATATGATCTAATCTAACCACCAAATCTTTGATAAGCCCAATGCATCTTACTCTACTGGAATCGAAAGAATAAAGATCATGATATTTTCTAGTGATTTCCAATCCCAATTTCTCCATGATTGCCCTCGGCATGAGATTATGAGAAGCTCCGGAATCAAACATGGCATTATGTAACACAAAATCATGCAATCTAAGGCTGAAATAAAAAGGAGGCACATCACTATCGGGAGACTCACCATCCAATGTTGGTCCAAATATCAATTCAGGTTTATCATCTTCCACATTCACCATATCAGACATTGGATCGAAATTCAAAATTTTAGATACCTGACCCTTATAGCTGCTATTTTTCATTAACTCAGTCAAAGGAATGGAAACTTTTAACTTAGCTATTTCACTCTCTAAGTTAAAGACTGAAATTTTTTCTACCTCTTTGGCTGGAGCATCCTTCTTTTCAGCTTTCTCCCTCGATATAATTGGCTGATTAGATCTTTCACTTGCTGATAGAGACTTGCTAGTAGCGGGATCAGCTACCTCTTTTCCCTTCTTCTGTGCAATGGGTGCATCATTCTTTGGTGTTGAAACTTCCTTTCTCTTTTGGATTGGGTTGATAGGCACATCTCTGTTTATAAGTGAATATTGACTCTGCTAGGCAAACAAAGCATTCATATAACCTCTCTGATACTCATCTGACTCTTCTTCAAGAGCTACCTCATTTGACAAGATAAAATCCTCATCTTTTTGTACATCTGAATTTTCTGCATACTCCTCATCTTCAGTGATAAAATTTGGCATATCATCAGGTGTAAAGAAGTGATTTTCTTCTCCTATTACATTATCTTCATCATCTGATTCCGGACCAACAAAATTCTGCTGTAAAGGAGTCTTTACCTACTTTTGTACTGCTGGTGGTTCTTGTGCTCGCTGCTCTCATTGTTTGATCCTAAATTGTGGTTGCTGTTGGCCCCGGAAATTAGGATTTCTGATCTGTGGTTCCGGCTTATCAAGCGTCAATATTTCAATCATCTTTTCCACCTTGCGAAGTACCTGATCTGAAGTAGAAGTTTCTTCCTTAATTACTACTTTCTTTTCTGCTCTCAATCTATCTCTCTTGTCATTCAAATTAGCTTCAACACTCACTGCAATTTTCTGCATGTCCTCCAAAGTGGCCAGATCTCTTTCTCTCAATTGATAGGCCATGTCCGTATCAAAACCATCTAGAAACTTAAGCAAAGCTGACTTCCTAGATGGCCTTAAATAATATGGAATTGCGTTTTAAACCACATTGAATCTGATACAATAATCTTGGACTGAATCACCTACGTTGCGCTTGATCTTGGTATATTCAGAAGTGATTTGAAGAGGATCTTTCTTTACTTCCCACCGATCCAAAAAATTTCTCTGAAGCTTAGCCAATGTAGCAATACTTATAGGTTGCAAAGCTCTAAACCATTTGCCAACTGGATAGAAGCTATACCCTCTAGAAATTCTAATGACTCTGTCATTATCAAGTTCCTTGAAAAAAACATCCTATCCTGATTTGGTTGTCCCAGAAAAATCATAACAGACAATGCTGTTGCTTTTAAATCTAAGAAGATGGTTGATTTCTGTTACAAATACCACATAACCTTGGGCCATTCCACTGCTTATTATCCCCAAGGAAATGGATTAGTTGAATCTTCCAACAAGAGCCTCATCAATATCATTAAAAAACTGTTGGAACAAAATCAGAAATCATGGCACAGTAAGTTGGTTCATGCCTTGTGGGCTGATAGGTTAACTACAAAGAAATCAATAAATATGTCCCCCTATCAGTTAGTTTATGGCATGGATGCAGTTTTTCCTACCTCATTGGGAGTTCCAGTCATGAAACTCCTTCAAGAAGTGCAGATTGAATAGAATGATATGCAGAGAAGGATCAACCAAACAATCCATTTACAGCAGACCAGAGAATAAGTTTATGAGAGAACACAGTTAGTCCAAGAAAATATGAAGAAACTATTTGATAAGAGGACTAAGGAAAAAAATTTCAAAATCGGAAATGTTGTTCTTAAATGGGATTCAAGAAGAGAAGAGAAGGGAAAAAATGGCAAGTTTGAGAACTTGTGGAAAGGGCCCTATATTATTCATGCTAAGAGGGGTCACAATGCATTTTTCCTGAAAGAACTGAATGGAGAAGATCTGTATGGAGGTCCTGTCAACGGCAGAATGCTCAAGCATTACTTCTGCCAAGAATCATAAGTTTCAAAGCATTTTATTTTACCTTTGTAAATATCATAGTCTTAACATTGTATTCAAGGTTATGAAAATCAAAAATACAAAAACAAAGAAAAGAAAGAAAAGAGGGAAAATTGTGAAAACAAGAAAGGTATAGCCCCATACCAAAAAAGAGAAACAAATCTGAAAGTGTGCAAGCTTAAATTCCACTCCTGAAAACACACTTCTAATCAGTCAAATAGCCTAATATTGGCTAATTAGATTTAAATTTTCTGTTGATAGGATAGTGAATTTGATTTTCCGAACTGCTTAATCTTGGATTATCAGTAGATAGTTTAGGATAGAAATCAAAGGTTCAAATATGCTCAAAATCCGAACCTAAATATTCCAAGAAAAGAGAGTGACTCAAGTCTATTTCAAATCCTAAGTCAAAGAAGAGGTAAATCTGGCTCTAATTAGCTCAAAATCTGAACCAGGGGATAAGCAAAAAACAGCTCAAACGAATTCAAAAATAGAGTTGTAAAAGAGGAAGGAAGTGCTTTGAAAAATTAGATCTTAAGCCTTCATTTTTGTTTTAAATTTTGTGCAAAATAATGTCTATGTGCAGTTGTTCTTATGCCATAGATCAGCATCAAGTCAAACAGCTTAATCTTGACTTGAATTTTTTTTAAATTTCTGTTGTAGAAATTAGAGAATAAATTATGTTGGACAGTTTAATCCCAACAGACAATAGACTAGGTAGAGAATCATATGGGCTCAACCGTTTAAACTAAGTCCATGGAGAAACAAGGAGTAGAAGTAGATTAGTTTTCCTACTTTCAAAAGAATAAAATGTTGTGAAAGAGTTTGCCAATCCAAATGCACTCTAAAGAAGAAAAAATGTTAGATCAAGTAGGATTGGGTAGGTAGACAGGTTGTGTTGATGAAGGTCCATTGTTGATTCATGAATGCTAATATGTTTCAGAGCAAAAGAAGAAAATCCACAGAAACGAAGGAAACCCAATGGATGAGGCAACTGATCAGCCTCCCAGAGAATCCAAATCTGAAATTCTTGATGCCTTCAAAAAGGCACCATCCCCAAGTGGAGCCACTGTTAGCCACCCATAAATTATGTCATATCAGGTGGTGGCTAAGTGATGTTAGATAGCCTTCAAGAAACAATTTCATTGCTAAAATTGCTGATGCTTAAAGTCTTTTGATAAAATCCTATCCTTTGGACAATCGTCACTGCTTTTCCCCCTCTTCAACTCATAATTTCTGTTGTCATTACATGAAGAAAAACTGCTGCAAGCACCATTTTTCCCCTTTCCCTTTCTTCAAAACCCTTTGACAAGGTTCAAAGACTCCTTATTTGCCTTATCGGAACCCCTCTAAACCTTTGCAAAACATTGAAAATCCATGAAAATCATATTTTTCATATATCTTAAACTTAAGCCCTCTTGGGCTAAGTTTTTAACCCCCCTCCATGCGCCCAAAGGCCCCGCAGCCGGGCGCCTGATCATATTTTATATATACCCCGCCCCCCGATAATATTAAAACCTTATGTTATTTTCAAACTTTGGGTTTTTTATTATTTTCTAAATTTTTCCACCGGTTCAAAATTTCAGTCAATCCCCACCATCGATTTGATCTGCAGATCGACGGCGCGGAGTCCATCACCCCGGTGGTCCCCGCCATCCACTCGTCGTTGCCAAAAACGGGGGAATCCATCGCACCACCTTCGAGCGGAGGGCGGTTTTCTTCTGATCGACATCGATTCCACTCACCGATTGATGCGTGGCCTGGACACTGTTCACCAAACCATTGTCCATCGCGCGTTAAACATCGGACGTGGACCCCGCGCGATATTGGCGCCCACCGTCCGATCTGAGGCCGCCCATCGGACGGTTATAGCTCACCAAATATGCCCACACGATAACTAGGTTCTGGCGCATCGATAACGACATCTCTGCCGTCGATCTGATTTGCATATCGACGGCCCAAAAATCATCACCCGTTTTCTCTGTTTTGACTTTCCACCTATGCTCCTGACTGTCGATTTCACGCAATCGACGGCTCCGATTCAAATCCTTCTTCCGCTCTCCTCTGACCTCTCTCGATCAATCTCAACCATTGGATGATTCCATCCAATGGCCATGCTTCCTCCACATGCCTCCTGAAGAAGTTAACCCATGAACGCAGGATTTTATAATATTTGTTTGTATTTTGTAGGGTTAAATGGTTTTCTCACCATTTTTGAAGAAAATTCAGAAGCAGAAGGTGACGATCCTCCCGCCTCTGATTCATCAAAGAGGATCATTTGCTGGGTTTCAAATTCACGTTTTCATCAAAGACCCATGAGGCATTGATGCCATATCATCCCTGCGCAACCCTGCACACCAGAAAAAACAAATGAATCAAGCACGGTTAGAGAATATCAGTGTCAAAGGCAAAAGCGTACCAGGACAGAAGTTTGAAGACAAATTTGCGGGATTTTGGGCTAAGACAGATTATCAAAAACCTAATCCTTCCAAATGAAACAAAGTTTAAAGAAAGACATAATTGTTTTATCAAACAGAAAGCATGAGCTGCCACATCAGGGGCTAATTGAATCCCCCAGCTACCTATGAGCGACCTGCAGCCTCAAATCAATCAAAAGGAGGCTGAAGTTATTACCAGACCAGGAGATATTTTGCATCAATACAGCTGAATAGTTATTCCAACTAAAGGACCTTATAGTAAACTGTCAGCAGAAGTTATTGCCAAGATAACAAGAAGCCTTGAAGTCAACAAACTCTTTCCATCAAGCCTAATAGTTAATGTAAACCAATTAATACAGGGGAAATATCAAAAAACTTCTCTATTGAGCCCCTCAAAGGCCGAGAGACAGTGCACTGTATTGATTGAACTTAGAAGATATTTTACCCCATCTTCACCTCCTCATTCTTCTATAAATATTACTGGAGAAGATGAGAAAGGGGTTGGTTGGTTGTTGGTTGATCACTAGTTGTAATATTGAAACTCTCTGAAATAAATACATAGTCTATTGAAGTTGAAGTCTTGGAAGCCCTGATGATGTTATTGCATGCTTGTGACTGAGAAGGATCTATCATTGGATCCATGAGCTTGGCTATTGGTGAAGTATTCTTAACTGTTTAATGTTTTCCCCTGTTTTCATTATGTTCCATAACTTCTTACTACATTAGGTTGAAAGTTTTAGGCTAAGAAATGACTCCTGGAAGCACCTTAGACCTGTTCATCCTTCACTGTTTTATGTTTTCTTCTGGTCAAGTATTTTAGAGTCTTTAATCTCTCTCTTTAGTCTTCATGCTCGTTTATTTCCTTAATAGTTCGAATAGTTGGTTTCAGCATGATTTATGGTTTTCCCTGCTTGTCTGCTGCCACTTAAAAACTGTTATTGAAGTCTCCCTTTGAAGTTTCTTGTTTATAGCGAATCAAGGAGGTCTGTTCCGATCTTGCCCTTTGTCCTTGCTTAAACAGTTGCCTTGAAGGTCTTTATAGTTGTAATCATAGATGTGTTAGGTGTTCCCTCTTCTATGACTGCAGTTATGAGTGAATCTTTTATGTTTTCTAAATCATTTGAAATGAAATCTTTGAGGAAATAGGGTGTTCCCCGAATCTTAGATTTCATTTTAAAAGTTGTATTGAAGTCATTATTCGCTTGAAGAGTTTTTGTATAATTTATGGTTAGTCCTGTCTATCAAATATTTCTTTGTTGTCAAGTTATGTTTTCAAGTTCCCTTCGTTGAGAACTAAATTTCTCTTTCCAAATCATTGATGTCCATCTCATTCCAAAACCAAAGGATCCTGCGGCCAAGTTAGATTTGCCCTCTGATATCCCATATCCATTTATGAGTATGTCATGACCTCTTTTGACCCCATTTCCCAATGAACCAGATGTTTCTCCATTCTATATATCTTTCCTAGACCTTTCATGTTCTGTTGCATCAATCCAACCAAACAAACAAACAGACGCCTGCACTTAATAACTAGTCTAAAATCCATATGCTAAGCACACAAGATAAACCTTTGCAAACAAACATTCGATAGATCCCTCTCTAAGAACAGGAGGACTAGATCCTGGGACTAAAGATTGGTTCTGATGATGCCTTGTCTTTTCATTCGCCAAACTATCAAAACACGGGACACCAACAAAACCAAAGTTATGGTAAATTTACAAGTGTAAAAGAAAAATTGTTATGTATGAATAGGATCAATGTAAACTTCATATAAAAAAATAAAATAAAGTTGAAGTAATTTGATGAGATAGTTGGAAGGTAAGTTACACAAATAAAACAAGTGCTACATAGTAGCTAGTACTTGCCACTTAGTTTAAATATAGCCAAATTAAAGTAAAAACAATAAAGAACTAAAATTACATATATCTCATCTTGAAACAACAAGACAATTGCATTTAGGCAAAAGAATATAATAGTCTTTGATGCATTTGTACACTATTTTTCAACAAACATTTTGATCAATAGTATAGACAAATGCTTTATATATGTATTTTTTATTTTTATTTTCCATATATATATATATATATATATATATATATATATATAGATATAGGAAGACAAATTTTGAAATATTGGCTATTTTTTTTTAACAAAATGAGTACTTTGTATTATAAAATACGAGTTACACGGACAAAACCATTTACATCATGAGAGAAAAAACTTGATTCAGTGTTATCAGTGGCTTATATGTTCTATTACAGCGATAATAAAATTTTCTTGTCCCAACGAACCTTATGAGCAAAAAAATTTTACATTGATATTTCCCATATGACAGACAAAATTGACCCAAAATCAATATATATTTGTAATACAATACAAAACATCATTAAATGGGATTTGAAAGTCAACTTCCTCACTGGAGTGACTTTTCCCCTTCCTCATTTTTGCACCATCAGCTCTGACATGAGATTTTGTTGTCACTGATTGCAATGCAGCTCGATCCTTCTATAATAGATCCACTCTTTGTGTGAAGAGGTCCAGCCTTTCCATAAGAAATTTGAATAAAAATTCCACCGCCCTCTTCCATCAATCCATCTTGGTCTCCAAAGGTTTTCCACCTGAAGATGTCATCACCAAGCCACGCAACATGACACAGTTGCTAGGAAGACGCTCAAAAGGGAGGCAAAAAAATGCCTCTTTGTGAGGCGAGGATGACTTATATAAGCCAATTTCTTCCCTTCTCCCTTGACGGCTCTCTATTGTAGCCATTAATTCCCATAACTCTTTGATCCTCGTCCTACCCAAGAGACCTCTTAAACCAACCTTGCACCCAATTTGTAGTGGCGCAAGGTGGAATAAAACTAGCATGTGATATGTCGTCCTACCGAGGGTGTTATTTGCGCATTTTTCTACGGTGTTGTCCTCTAAGCATTTGAAGCCCAGTGAACATTGCATTAGGGAGCCTCGAAACTCTAGTTGACGACCAAGAAGGTACTTGATACGAACCTCAACCCACTTTTCCATCATGCAGAGAATAATTAACCCAACTTTTATGAGCTTTCCGACACCATCATTGAAGGCCCTAATCTCCAGAATTGGCATTATTGGACTAAATAATAGGGAAAAATCCCATGTCTCGTCCATTAAATTCAAAATTTCCCTACACTAATTCTGAACCTCTATTATCCAATTCATCAACCTTGCGATTTAAGTGGCGAAGGACGTGGAATAGAGACTTTTTTTTAGTTTTTTTGATTTGGAGATTGATCCTCTTCACTATTGCAGAGCTCAATTGGAATTTGAAAAAAAATTGATCACAAGCAAAGAATCCCCAATGGCAGTTAATTTCTTGATTCATTGACTCTGAGCGATATGGAAGCCTTTCCAAAGTGCTAGAATTTTTGCTTTATTGTTGGTTGTTGTACATAATTCCCACAGAAAAAAATACTACCCCTCCCACTCATGAAATATTGGCTACTATTATTTCATTAAATACAATTATTTCATAAATGTAAGAAAAGAGTTATTTACAACCAATTTCCAAAAACTTCAACTTACATTGCTACAAAGACAAATTATTTACCAAACTACTAAAACTAAAATATTTATATATTTATATATATAAAATAATTTATAATAATAAATTAATAAAATTGATATTAATTATTAATTATTTCATTCTTTTGTATAAATCAAATTAAGTTTCATTCAAAAAGACATTAAAAAATATATAAACCCATGACATCAATCCAAATATCAATACAAGACACCAATATCCATGACTTTATCATGTAACAATGATGGAGATTGAAATCAAGAGGAAAGGAAGAGAAAGGATGTGAGCTCCCAGCGAAAACCATGGCAGCTAGGGTTTATGGCTTTGAACACCAGGATTACATGTCGGCGATCTCATCCACCTGCGCAAATGCTGGATTGTGGAACCGGGCACGCTCCCACGATGAACCATGGCCTCTGAACTGGATTTGCGGCTCGTTGAACCCCACTACAACCGCTTTCCGACACATACTCGCACCTTTCGGCCTCACCCCTTGGCCGGGTTCGACTGCCCACTCAAGCCAGTCTTTTTATGGGGTCTGCGCACACAGGGGCGCCCCATTTTACGGCTGCAGGGGTATTAATTGATTTTCTCACCTCCACATTTTGAATACCTGCCCATTACTGGTGTCGGCGGACTCTGGGCTGGAAGGGGCACTCCACCTCATGGGGACATGGTGCATTCGGGGAATACTTGGCGATGGTGCTACCCAGATATTTATGTTTGTCGGCATCACCCTGTTTCCCACCCATTCCTTCTCCTGCGCACTAGTACTTGGCCCATTGTGGTCCCAAACTCTGCGACCAGAACCGAACCCCATTGATGATCACTCAACCGCCATAGTCAAAGAGGTATGCTCTATCCGATTTCAGCTTTTTATTAAGACTCCTGTGGGAAACAGTTTATTAATTTGGGCTCAAGAAAACGATGGGGTTGCAGACCTGAAACAAACTATCAGTCAAGTGGTTGGTTACCCTAGCCATTTGCAATGTTTAATCCACAGTGGGAAATCCCTTCAATACTAATGTTCATTAAATGATTACTCCATCTGTTGTGGTTCCACCATCTTTCTCAATCTAATACTGAGGGGTGGTTCAGCTGCTCAGCACAGAACACCGGGAACTGCAAGGGCCCTCATATAGAAATATACTACAGGGGGAAAACAAATTTTTTGTTCCAACTAAAGCACCAGAAAATGCTCCCAAACCATATATTGTGGAGTAACTAAATTTCGTGCCAAAAGTGAACATAGAGTGTCTAGAAATAGACGAACACCGAACTTATTTTGAATCTCAAGCGATAATCTGCAGATTTAACAGCTTCTGACCCAAACCAATGGAGCTTTTTTATTGGATATTCACCAAATGGACCATGCACTATGAAATCCACCTCTGTTCAAAAGGGATTTTCATCGTCAAGTTTACATCCTCGAAAGCCAGAGACATCATTCTTAGGGAGGGACCATGGTTCTGGGGATCCATTTGGATTTTCATCACACCTGGTTCCCGAATTTCGACGCAAACATCATGGAAGTGACCAGAATACCGGTATGGTTCAGAATTTACAACCTTCCCCTTCATTTTTGGAATAAAAATGTACTAGCTTGCATTGGGAACATCCTTGGGAGATATATCAAAATAGACACACAGCGCTTGGAAGAGCGTGTCTACACATTTGCACAAATCTGTGTGGAGGTGGACCTCAGTAAAGGGCCGCCATAATGCATACAACTGATACACAAAAAGCAGAAATGGACACAGCATATTTACTTTGAA
This sequence comes from Pinus albicaulis, assembly GCA_034641835.2. NCBI lineage: Eukaryota > Viridiplantae > Streptophyta > Pinopsida > Pinales > Pinaceae > Pinus > Pinus albicaulis. The sequence goes on from CM076570.1 coordinate 398,856,658, forward strand.
AATACTGCATTCATATGTCGAATATGCAGGAACACAGGCCATCTGCAAAATACATGCTCATAAGCAAAAAGAGATAACATAAAAAAGAAGAAGATAGGGAAAACTCTCAAAGGATGGAAATTTCCCTCAAGTGAACCAAAACAGGAGACAAAAGAAGAAGAAGGTGTCCTCAATCCAAATGAGCATAATTAGACAACCATTAAACCGAGTCAAAAGAACAAGAGATGCAAGACTCTTTCGACATTACCCCCATCATCCAGATGGCTAAGGATTTTGAGGCACCGGATTCTGGTGGGAATAAAAGAAATCACATCTCGAACACTTCAAATTCAAATAAGAACAATGGAGCAACCATTGAATATAATCAGCTTGCCCTTATCTCGGACATGCCATCACAAGGTGCATGGCGGAAGGTTGAAAAGAAGAAAGGGAGAAAAACTTAATTTTCTCCCCATGTATTTATTTTTACTTGCAACTTCTTAGACGGTCTTGATTGACTATTACCAGCACATGTAACATGTAATTTTTTTTTTATTAATAAAATTACGAATTTTTCCTTGGAAAAAAAACAATGATGGAGATTATTGATTGATGAGTGCAAAAATTAAAGTATATGCTATCAGTACATGTCTTGTCACGGACTATAGCAAAGTGCATTGAATATGCATAATTTTATGTTTCTTCTGCACTTTTAACCAAAGTTTCATAAACATGCTCAATACTTCTATTTTCATGTAAATTCAAAAAAAATGCAATTTTCTAGAAATCTTATTTCTAATTTTCGAATGGCTTAACGAGCTTTGATGGGACACAATTCCCTTGGTGGAGAGTGTTTTATTTTCACTATTTACCAGTCCCTAACAATTCATTTAAAATAATAATAATTTTTTTTTTTTTGTAAATATAGTAGGGCCTCACTATTTTCTATTTATATTTGCAAAGCAAGTTACAAAATTATAAATTTAGTCTGTGGCCTCAACCTTCCCATAGGAAACTAGGTCTGTTGGCCATCTGAGTGCATGAAAAGAAAACCAAAATTGAAATAATTTCATCCGTCTATAACCTTCATGAGCTATCTGTTCTAGTGCATACTTATCTACATACAGATAATATAAAATAAGTTCATTCAAAACTGCAAATTTCATAAAACAACATTATAAAAGGAACCACTAGCCATCTGAAGAAGAGACTGGAGCTGGGTCTTTCATTGTAGACCCTGGCATATCCACTTGTTGTAGCTGTTGGAGCTGCTTTTCCATACGGCCTACTCGATCATCAAGTCTGATAATGTGGTCAGTTGCCTGATACTGGGTGATCTTAATATGTTGCAGCTGGTTCTGCATATCCTGTAGCATGTCCAAAAGGCGGAGTTCTATCTTTGTTGAGTATTTCTGAGCCTGGCCAGGGGGAAAAATCTGTATAGCCTTTGCAAGAAGGCACTTAACTATCCAGTACGTATGGATAGTCTGCTAGAATAACGTGAGACGGCCTCGGGTGTTGCCAGGGTTGGTTATGAAGTCCAAGATTTCAGCTTCCGCTTCATTGTCTTCAGGATCTGTCTGAATGTCTCATTCCCAGCCACGAATTTCCTGGTGAACCGTAGATGAATTTCCCATGACATAATTTTCAGCTAGGTTCTCAAGAATCTCTAAATTGGATTTTCGACCTAGCTTCTTTGGGATTGGCTCAAACTGAACCTGTTGTTTCCCTTTTGCAGGTTGAGAATTGGACGGACGCTTCCCCATAGTGAACAGAAGCCTAAACATCAACACAGACAGGCAGCAAAACACGATAAGGGAGTGAACAACATCAGAGGACCACGCGGTTTTCACCCCATAAGCATCGATGGTGCTTCTACGCAACAAGCAGAGAACTACTAACCATAGGAACCGAATATTACAGCATTACGTGAGGGCGGTTTGACTACCCAAGGCACAAAAGACCGAGGACCCTATTTCCCAAATCCACAAACAAAACCTCTGAGCGAAGTTAACCTGGAGGGACTGTAGCAGAACTGACTGCACATGGGTAATTGTGGTAAGGCTCGCGGAATGAGCATTTACAGGGGTGATAGCAGTGCCCATAGAAGGAGCGGGACTCATTTGGTACTTCACCCTAATAAAACCCCAACACAGAAGATACAAGAAAGACTGAAAAAATAAACGCCTCAGATTGTCTCGTTGGGCATGAAAGTTGCATATACTACATTGACCAACCCAATAACTACCACTGTAGGTAACCATGCCTACTGCTCAACGCCAAGAGCTCCTTACCCTGCCCGCAAAATGCCACCGCGCCACCTGCAAGGTGCCAGACAGGATTGACCTGACTCTGGTCCCAGAGCTAACAGGATTTACAACACAGAGATTAGGTTTGGATAACGAGTTGTAGGGGTCGCGGAAGCATGGTTTAACCAGCTTCAAATCAGGAGGAACAGAACTAAAAACCATTAAGAAAAACAAATCCGCCATATTATACACCAAGCAACCCGAAACCATAGCGACGGCAACCGTGAGAGCAAGAAGAAAACTATATACATACCCCCACCAGGTCGAGTAGCTGACTGAGTGAACAATGCCCGGCTTCCTCCGCTACTGCCTCCAAACGCTTGCATGCAAGGAGTGATGCGTAAACGAATGAAGGGAGGGAGGCAACCGACTTACCATATCAAAAACATTCCGTCGGCAGTCTGACAGCATAGGCTGTCCATCCTGCAAAATCATTAAAGAGCAGGCTTTCACATACTGCCGTGAGGTGGGATACCAATGCGCCATTATGAACCGTGATTGTTTGGAGGACGAACAATCTACCAACTATCAACACTTATTGATTACTTCCGGACAGGTGTACACCCCGATCGGGGGAAAATAATAGTTATTATTATTATAATTATAATTTTTTGAGTGGCTATCCTATCGATGAGTGCTCTGACATTAACATTTTTATGTTTGACCCTGTTATTCCTAACACTGCTACTGATCTTCCTAATGTTTCAAGTCCTTTACGTGGGTGAGGAAGGGGGGAAAAGCTTCACACATTGCTGAAGAGCAAAGCTCTGCACACTGGCTTCCCGCACATTACAATTCTCCGCACTAACTAGTTTCAGATAGCTCTTGCATCCCCGCACAATACCATTATCCAAACTCATGAGTTTGTGTGAAGACATATTAACAATTAAAAGCCTCTAAAAATATATTAACCTGGAACACAAATATTCTTAACGTAATTTAACTCAAAACAACTTTAAACTGTATATTCAAATTGTTAAAAATTTAATTGCACAATGAGTGAATGGTTGAGTGCATAGAAAACACATTTCTCTACACAATTAACTTCTCTGCACCACTAGTAAAAACTATATCTTATCCTTTATTATTTTTATGTTCGACGTGAGAAACCATTCCTTTATTATGTTTTTTAATTTCAAATACATGAATAAAACTATATGTTCAAATTATTAAAAACGTAATTGTTTTTTAATTTCGAAAACATAAATATAACTATATATTCAAATTATTAAAAAATTAATTGTAGCTCAATCAAACTTTAAATATATATTCAAATTATTACTCTTTATGATGCTTTTTAATTTCAAAAACATAAATAAATATATTCAAATTATTAAAAACATAATTATAACTCAATCCAACTTTAAATTATATATTCAAATTATTAAAAACTTAATTGCATAATGAGTGAATGGTTTTGCAGGAGTAAAACACATTTCTCCACACAATCAACTTCTTTGCACTACTAAACAATGTCGTATCCTTTATTATGCCTATATTATGCCTATGCTTGACGGAAAAAACCTTCCTTTATGATATTTTTTAATTTCAAAAACATGAATAAAAATAAATATTCAAATCATTAAAAATGTAATTGTTTTTTAGTTTCGAAAACATTAAAATTGTATATTCAAATTATTAAAAAACCTAACAATCAACTTATTTGCACTACTACTGCAAACGATATCTCTAAGACTATCGCAATTTCCAAAAGCATACCCCTCATACCCCTCCTCGAAAATTTCATAGAACATTTCATGTCAATTAAACTATTGTTGAAGCTTGTGCGAAGAGCTTTGTGTGGAAAGCTTTCACTATGTAGAGAGCTTTGTGCAGATTTAAGCTTTCACTGTGTAGAGAGATGCTTATGTTTGAAGTCTTTGACTTTTTAAATGTTAAATTTAGACAAGCATGGTATGTTCTATGCTTAATGCAGTTTTACTTCAATATGATTCAATTTAGCAATCACATAAACATGAAAGTAAAAATCTGATAGAACATTTAATAGATCAACAGAAGACAAACCAATAATATAAATCAAATTTACAATTCTTCTTGTCCAGCAAAGATAAAGAGTAATTTTCATTATGGCAGTCAACATGAAGCACCAGCCAGCAAAGTCTTTCTCAACATCAGATCAGCCAATCCTCCAAGTGTCACACACACCCCTCAAAGACAGCTCCAAAAAAATCAACGTTGGTCAAAATAAAAAGTCAACGCAGAAAACTCAACGCTCGTCAACGTCGCAGTTTAGGGCTGCAGTCGAAGGTATATTTTTTCCTCGATATTTGTGCCCTCTAATGTGGCCTCAAGAGATCATATTTTTTGCCCAAGTTGGAGGTCAAAATTCCAAGATTTGACCCACGATCAACGTTGGTCAACGCACCAACAAATAAATAGTCCGCACTTCTTCAGCTTCAGATCCGCACGTGTGAGCGATAGAGATATCTGAAGGCTGAAAGAACCAATCAGATCACAAGATGAAATGTGTGATGATTTGATGAGAAAATGAGCTTTAATTCTCTCCAATTTATATCCATCAGTGATGGTGTGTGACACATATATTGGGCTTGCAAGCCTACCTTACAAATCTGGCCGACCTTGCACATGTGTGGAAAATAAAATCAAAATATATGTTATGCTCATCCAAACAAGATGATCTTTAGATAAATCTTGCACCTCTCCGAAAGAGGAATTCAACACAAATATAATCATCATCATATGAGCAATGCAACATGGAGTTTGGACCTAGTTTCCCAAAATTAACACTCCCTCTCAACTAGGGAGAACTCCATCTGTCCACCTGTGCCATCCAGTGATCAGTACCATTGTGTACTATCATATATCATCCTACACTCCTACGTCATCTTGTCATAACTTGCTTTGCTGGCTCTTCTTCGCAAATAGAGCAAAAAGGGTGAGTCACAAAGACATCACGCTTTGCTAACCTGAAGTCAGCTTAGAGGTTAAAACCTCTCTCGGCCTCAAAAGAGTCTCATACTAACCTGAAGTTAGTTTACTAACCAGAATTTAGTCTAGAGGTAAGAACCTCATCATACTTGATCCCAGATCAAGGTGTTGGACAGGTGCCATCCTATACATAGAGAGTATGACAATATTTGATGTGTCCATCAATCTTGCTATTGGTCTCTATCTACATTTTCCACATCATTTTCCAAATGACAGGCACTTCCCATGAGTCTGAAACTCCATGGGTAGGATGCATGTGGGGCATGGATCAGAGAGAGTTAAGCCAACTCAATATCATAACGGTGGGGCAGAAGCACAATAAGGTTCGGTAATCATGGCCCTATTTATGCTTATAGCTCCAAGAATTTATAACCAAGCCCCCTAGATCTCCTATAGATCATTGTCCAACTCAAGCAGGACCCTCAAAATAGGGTATTTCCATGATTCCAAACTTCTCACCGAAGGTTAATAATTTTACCTTCCCCAGTGGCTTCGTGAGAATATCCGCGACCTGCTCATCAGTCCCAATGTGATCAAGCCTTACGGTGCCTCGTTGTACCATATACCGAATGAAGTGGTACCTAATAGAAATATGCTTGAATCGATCGCGGAACACGGGATTTTCAGAAAGACGAATCCCACTCTGGTTATCACAAAGGATAATGGTGATATCTAGCACATCTCCAAACAACTCACTGAAGAGCTTTCTCAACCAAACAGCTTCACAACAGTCCATACTCGTTGCAATGTATTCAACCTTAGCGGTGCTCAAAGCCATTGACTTATGCTTCCTGTGCATCCAAGATATCGAAGAAAAACCCAAGGTGAAGCAACATCCAGATGTGCTCTTGCGATATTTTAGTGCTAGAATCAGCACTTGGATTGTGACAAGTGCCTGACTAGACACATATTAAGCTCAAGGGGTTTTCTTATAACTTGATTGAGTTTTTTGGAAAGTGGTTGGAAATCACACAAAATGAAAGGGGTTTTGAGAAAATAAGAATATCTCACACATATGAGGCCGTTGGTGCATAATGTGGTAGCAAGGTTGGGTTTGTATCTTGATGGTTAGAAAAATGGAAGATAAGCAATAGATGTGTAAAACAAAATTCCGTTGTTAAGAGGAAAGGGTGACCCAAATTCCAGACCTGAAATGTATAGTGAAAGGAAGCTTTAAAATACTTACAAGAGTCTCACTCTACATTTTAAGAATCCTATTACATAGAATGCTTCCAACTAACATGACCTCATCAATCAGGAATACTTGATAAATCAATACTAACAAAAACAGATTAATCATGTATGCTAGTTCAAAAGACTTATAAGAGTATGAGACAAGATTTAATTCAACCTCAAGGAATGGTTATGAACTATCTTCAATTCATACTAAATCATGAATGCTTTATAAAACAAGACTTACAAAAACAAATTAATATGTCATGAAGGTTCACAATATTGATAATAACATGAGATAGAAGTGTGTAAATCGTAAACTAGAATGAAACAGTAAATGATGGAAACACATAAGAAGATAAACAATACACACACAATATAATTTGTGAGTCCTCAAGAGTGCCTCTGGACATATTATATGTTCAAAAAGGTACAACACAGTATGACATGAAATAGACAACCAACGAACCCTTTCTTCCTTGCCTTACATAGTATATATACAAAAAAAGGAGTTTTGCTAAAGCCTCCGTAAAAAGTGCAATTCTATTTTTATAGGCTTTATTACAATCCTCTACATATAGTAGAGCTTATCTTAAAAAATAATAAATAATAATAATAATAATAATAATAATAAAATAAAAAATTTTGAAATACAACTAAAGACAGAACATGACAGTATGGAGCTTGAAATGGATGAATTGAGGTGGTTGAGTGCTCCTCGTTTCCTAAAAAACTCTCTACAAAAATTGCAAATGCCAACTGAAAAGAACATCTGGACCCTTATCTGCAAAAGTGTAGGAGTAGCCAACTGAAAGGAGTAACCAACTAGAAGATACCTTGACTGGATGACACTTGTCAAAAGGATATTACCCTTGAGGTTGCATTCACTTTATCACCACTCAATGTCATTCTCTTGAAACCAGAACCAAAAAGCAATATTTTCACCTTCTTATACATATTCCAAAAATAATAGCTACTTTTCTGAAAAAGGCAGCTATTTCTGAAAACACTGTATATAAGCCAAAAATGACATGATTCTTCAAATCTTCATGGTTTCGTACGTTCAATCATAAAATATCTAGTATAGAAGCAAAAATTCTAATAGCTTTTGCCTTGGTGACCCTCTTGTTTGGCTTTCTCTTCTGTACTTGTTTTTTTCTATTGAGTCTTCTTCTTCCTTGGTTCATATTCTGGGATTTCATCTATGTTTATTATTTCATCCCTGAGAGCAAGGTTGGCTATGAGTTTACATGTTAGTCTGAGCTTTTTTTTTGGTCTAGTGTGAGGCCTTAGAATGTATGGATTTGGAATGTAAGAAGGCCTCCTTTTCCATAGACAGCTCTACTTGACTGCCCTTCTTTAAACTCTGACTCACTGAACTCTATTTCACTACTATCGTCCTCAAAAGATGAATATGAGTGGATTATATATTTCCTCTTCCCTTTGGCTGAAGAACTGATATATGAGTAAAGCTGAGCTATGGTAGGTTCTTATATTGTAATGGTCTCTGAAACTTTAATTTTCTTTCTTTTGAGTGAGGAAAAGACTTGTGAAAGTGTAGGATCCTTTGGTGCTGGAGTGGAATTGTTTTCTTGATTCTCCTACCTAGCTTCTATAACAGGACTTGGTGTCAAGGTTTCAGGGCTGACTTCCACTGAAGTTCCCTCTATCAAAATTGGTTTTCTCCTGCATTTACTCTTTGAAGAGGAAGCTACCTCTTCCTTGCTCTTAGACATAGTGTTTTTTTCGAGCAAGGTAGATTTTTGTTTGATATTGTTTGCATTCTCCTGCATGAAATACCTCAAGGTATGTGGCTTATTAGATGATCTTCTAATGTAGACCTCCTTGGCTGGTTGCACTATAGGTATAGGAGTGATGGTTGGTGTAGAAGTGGTGGTTTGAAATCTAGCTTTCCTAGCTGAGTTCCTAGTTTGTTTGCTAGATGATATTGAAGATGGGCCAACTTGTGAAGGAGTTCATGTAGGTGCAGGGCTTCACTGCTGCTCTTTGATCTTTAGCCTTATAGGCCTTCATACCCTTCTCCTTGAGTTAATACTGCTAAATCCTTAATCTGCTAAAAACTTTTCCCATGTGGTTCCCTTCTTTCTAAGATGATAAACCACCAGTATTTTGATCAAACCCCTATGATAGAGATTGTGAAGAGAATAGCCTGGGGTTCTCTATATTTTTCGGGACATTGACAACAGAGATTTATGAAGGCAAAATGGTAGATTCGTAGGTTTAGAGCCCAATCTGTGAGCTAGAAACCTCATTTGGTATTTATGCACATTATAAAATCTACCCTCACAGGTTATATAACGTTGTACAGTGGTAATGGCATCTTTCCACTCAGGCCTAAAATATGAAATATGAATAGTAGGGGTCCAACCAATATTTTCATGTTCAGGCTTTAAATATGGATTCGAATCATCTTTAAGCATAATTTTGTTCTTGTGTTAGGACTCACCTGTAGCTGATGTTTGGGTATCCCTTGCAATGATAGTCTCTCTGATCCTAAAGGTCTGAGACCCCAACTTGACCTGTTCTCCATCTAATGTCTCAGCAAATGCCTGAGCCACTACCACATTTTCACCTGAAAACTTCCTTAAAAAATGATACCACCCTGCTGCTTTGAACTGAGGCTTAGCACGATTGTTATGTGGAATTATGAATTACAGATAAAACACATTCCCTAAATGTGGTGCTATGCATTTAGAACAACAGATCAAAGACTTTGCAGATACTTTTCCTAATAGTAAATAGACACACGGAAATATGGGGAAACTTACTTGGAATCCAAGCGCTTCCTATTCTCCTTAAGTCATTCTTGTTGTAGCTTCCAATCCAAGCTTGATCACCAGACTAGTTTCTACAAGTATAAACACTAAACAACAAAGAGATTGCAATGTACAGATAGCTATTCACTTTAATCAGTTAAAACAATGAAACATGAAACATATACATCAGCTAAGAATCCACAATATGAAAGATAGAAGCTTATACAGATACATATGTGGGAAAGTAAGCAACAATTTTTATTAATGGATAGAAGGGGGAGGTTACAACCAACGATTGATTTGAGGTCACCAAATCTAGCATCATCCCAGCCTCATCACAATGAACATCTCTCCAAAAGCATATCACTCAAATGAAACCCTCAATTGAGATTCCAACAGTGTTTCTCTACCAAAATTCTTCCTTCTCAAGCACTAGGATCTGTGCTCAATCTATAGAACAGCTGAAGGTAGTTTCACAATCAATGACTTTCTAATAATAGACAATACATTTTTCCCAGCTAGAGGTGTTGAATGGACACATGGATTCGAATTTTTACACATATGCACTCTTCTAGAAGGCACTGGCCATGTGGAGATTTTGGAACAATAAGAATTTCTCTCCCAATTGACCAATGCACCGTTGAGTGTTGGGAAGTGCTTTGTAGAGCACCCCTGAATGGAGGTAACTTCATATGCAAAGCATTTAGTCCCTTAAGAGATTGTGTTGGTGAGCTCATAGGTGATATAACATATACTTCAAATCTTGGAAACCTTGCAATGGAAGTCATGGATGATTTGTTCTTGTTCTTTGTCTTAGGGCATGTAGCAACTGAAATGATAGGGGATGATAGACCCTATTCATTGGTTCTGGGGATGATGTCCAGTTTAACTAGGTCATTGGGAATGGCTCCCAAATTGAGCTATAACAGATTTTCCCCTAAAGCATGAAGTCAGAATAATAATAACAATATTTTTTGAATGAGATGCTTTACACTTTGATGGGTTGGAGCTAAAGCGGAGTGGCGACCTGCATCAATATTAAAATACATTGCATCATGATATATCCTCTTGATCACGAATTGCTGAGGGAAGGCATTCCCATGCTCAGCACATAAACTATCTAATAACATGTACATAGTGTAGAAAGTCGTCTACATTGGAATGTTTCCCGATACAGACATGCCTACACATATAGGCCCATGTTCGGATGACGATATGTATGTAAGGTCAATGTATAGATGATGTGTACAACAATCCTGAAATCACAGCCCGAATGGTTGAAACTAGATCTGAGGTCTTCTTATCTCGTTCACTCGATCGTTTGGGTACAAGTCTAGCCATGCGAATATATGATTTGTAGTCGAACATGGTAAGACATCGTTTGATTACCAGCCAATGATGTGAGTTGTTAACAAACATGAGAGAACCACCATTAATTTAAATGGACCTCAAGGTACTGCAGTACATTTCATAAGGCGTGAATAGATGATTTGATGTCGAACACCAAACAAAATATTTCAGTCAAAATTCTGGAAGCGAGGATCTTGTCGATGCTGTAACAAGCCTCATGGTACTGGAATATGATGTTTCTAAGTAAACTTCCTGGATGATGATTTGACGTCGACTGGAAGCCACTTTATTGCGAAACGGGAGTTACTGATTTCAGAGACAAAGTATTACTTGATATAGCAATGTTCAGGGATGACTATCATGAGAATGAAGGTTTATGAGTATTGCAGAAGGATGAGTATTCACTGGATGACTTCTCTTGAACATATCGGCGACACTAAGATGAGTTGGCAGCATTGACCCAAAACCGAAGTGAAGGTATGATGAACCATAGGTATGAATGAACCGTCAAGAATATTACCTAACCCAAATAGTCACAATGATGGAGTGAAGTTTCATGTTCAAGAGCGACTTTCTACCGTAAAAAAATTTGTTCACTTTCCAAAATTTCCCCGGTCATTTGTCGACCAATACCTCTTTATTTTTTAACAGGTTTGAGGAGGATAGCATATGCTTGATCTATAATTCAACCCTTCGGGCGAATAATGTATCGCTATTTAATAATTTAACAAGTCTAGGGATGAATGAAACTTGATTCTTGCCATGATCGACAAGATCATCGCTATTTTATGTTTTAACGAGCCTAACGGCAGTGACAGCCCAGTCCTTTTTCATATTTAGAGAGTTTGAAAAAGAGGAAGAAACAAAATTCCATAAGTACTTTTTCGTAAAGTTGTCTCTCAAATCCGAAAAAGTGTAAAATAATATCTGAGAGAACCTCCTAGCCATGTTCGACTAAGGCATTCCTTTTTCGTAAATAATTTATCTCAGTCCGGAAAATGGTTAAACTTATACTGAGTAGATATCAATTCATTTACTTTTACAAGTTCGAAAAGACAAGTGCTCAGCAATCTTTTCATAGTATCAGAGTCTGAAAAGAGCTAAAAGAAGACTCTGGGGGTTCCTTTTTCGTTGTTATCGAAGCTCGAAAAAGAGATAAAAGTGCACTTCAAGTCCTTTTTCATTTTTAACAAAGCTCGAAAAATAAGGATAAAAGTATGCTTTGTGGTCAAATCATTCTTGAAATAAATTTGCACGACTAATCTGCTCATCAGTTGGAAAAATTGTTTAGAACAACATCAAATGGATTAAAAATACCCGTTTCATAATAAAAACACCATAGTCACAGCAATAAATATGATTTTCAAATAATCAAATGACTAATTAAAAGAGTTTTACCATTCGTTTTTATCATTTGAAAGTTACCATTTGCATTTTGGAGCTCTGAACCTGTTTTTTCCCCCAAACTTCAGTCGTTGATTGCGATCAATTATGTGGATGGTTTTCATCATCGTTTGATCCAGGTTGGTGCCACATACCCTCTCTTTCTTTCAGTAGTCAATTCATTTCCTTTCATTGAATTTTTTTAGGGATTTGGGCCCCTTAGAGTAAATTATTTTTCCAAAGAGGGAAACGCACCCTTGAGCATCAAAAACTGCTTTGTGGAGCACCTAAATTGAAGCCTAGGTGCATATGCAACGCACTGTCCCTTGTTCAAGACTGCATTGGGTGAAATTTACATTCTTGATTCTTGCAATGTACCCAAAATTTGCCTAATTTTTTACATGAAAAGGAGCCTAATGAGTCTTACGGTTATGTTTCAGGATTCCATCGAACTAGAATGAAGATCACTTGGAGATAAAGAGAGCATGAAAAACAAAATATAATTTCCCTAAATGATTCGGGTACAGTAATATCCCTAAGATATTGTGGGTTGTTAAAATACTTCCGCTTGTCAGGGATGATGCAACAAATAGAAATCTTGGAGTTCTTAGTTTGAGCATCGGATCTAGCTATCGAGGCATTTCACATTAGGAAAAAATCAGTTCCTATTACAGTGGAAGATGTATATTTTCTTATAGGCTTATCGAGGAGAGGCTTGCCTATTTCCCTCTCAAGGTCTGCTCTCGGAGGAGAGATTTTGAGAGATTATTTTTTGCAGTATTTCTACCCAGGGGCAGAGCAAAGCAAGGATGGGAAAATAAACATTTGTGAAGTTTGTGATTTTCCTTCTAGAACAATTTCTTTCACGATCGCAAATCTTGTCGGCACCGTTACACTACATGTAGCGAATAGATCATATATGCAGTGTGTGCTAGATTGCATGGAACCAATAGTCTTCAACTGGTCTGAAGTTGTACTTTCTCAAATAAAAGAAAAATTGAACAAGGCAAAGGGAGGAAGGAAGAAAAAATTCAGTTATGGTTCGATCCTCGTTTCATTTTCCTTAGAGTGGATTCCACTGATGCAGCCACAACATGTGACACTAGGTGTGTCTAACCCTAGAGATATGAGGATGCAGAAATGGGTAGAACTAATGGCTAGGCATGCAGGCCAATCGTCCATTGTGTTCTCGACTGCATTCTTTGCTTGGTTCAGGAGACATGTCATTGCCATCAATGAGTATTCATATGTAGGCGTATATTTCTGAGGAGATCCAGACTTAGCTTTACCAAAAGGTGCTCAGTGGGGTGAAATAGGTAAGAATGTTTTGACCATGTTTTTTTTTTTTTTTTTTTTTTTTTTCTAAGGTTTATACAATGTTTTTATATTTTTATGTTTTCCCAAGACTAAAATAAAAGTTTTAATGCAATGCAGATGTTGGTCGAGTTCAACCGGTGGAGGAACCAGAGCATGGAGCGGATGAGCGAGTAGAGAGGGTTGTCGGGAGAGCAGTCCTTCGGGATTTAGACATGACTGAGACTCTATCTGAGCTTCGGCAGCACATAGAGGGGTTGAACTTCGGGATTCCGGATTTCCAGATTGAAGAGTTACCCATGCGACTGCAGTGCCATACTATAGGCATTCCTAACCACTGGATGCGGTTACTGCGTAGGATAGCTATATCTATAGCATGTTACCATGAGCATCACTAGTTTAATTTTGACATTTTGCATACATTTTGAGGTCAGATGACCAATTTGTCTTGGGAAATTTTTTTTGTAAAAACCTATAACTATCTATCTATTTGATTTCAGTGTTTTCCTATGTTTACTATGCAATCCTATTCAATTATGTGAATGTTTCTTTACATGTGTTGCAAATGTCTGTCTAAAACATGATTAGCTAAAGAATTTGTCAATGTGTTCAAGTTTCTGGAAATGTGTTGATATTGAATAAAATCAAAGTGTCTTTCCAAAAGTATAACTCTTAGGAACAAACGATGCAGTGTTGGATTTCTAACAGTATAAACACTAGTAAGTTGTAATACCACAAGTTGTGAGTCTAACCTTATGATGATGTGGTTAATACCAAATGAAATGGAATCAGAGAGAAGTTCAATCAACATGCTATACTCCGCGATATTTTTTGTCGATCTACCGAAACAAATCCCTTGAAAACTCACTAACTCATCTTTTGGAGTGAAAATGGCCCACGCTTCAGAGGATAGATTCTTCGTACTACGACTAGCACCATCAGCATATCCAACAAATGGTTCCAAATATTCAGACATCTGCGATGAAATGTAAAGCGGATTACTAACGTCAAGAAAACTCTAAAAAAAAAACTAAGGCAGTGAATGCAAATCAACAGCATACATATACAATATAATCCAAAAAATTACTATGCTCATGATTAAGCATAGTAAAGTTTCAGATACAACCCATTTCGGGGCTGCGCCAACGGGATTCCATTGTAATCCACCAACTTGTAGGCACCCTTAGCAAGAACTCTTTTGAAAATATATGGGCCATCCCATAATGGCTCAAATTTCCTTGTACCCATTACATCAGCCTCTCGATCATAAAGAAGGACCAAGTCGCCCTCAAAGAAAATGCAAGGCTGGACATTTTTGTCGTATTGCGCCTTTATACGTCTCTTATGCACTTCGTTGGCCAATTGGGCTTCACGATGCATTTCATCAAGATGGATGAGGTTAAAAAGATGTGCTTCTTCATCTGAGGTGTCAGGTAACAAGTCGATTGTGAGTTTTAATGACAGTATTTCACATTGGATTGGAAAGATAACTTCCAGACCATACACCAATTGAAAGGGATTAAATCCAGTTGTGGTTCTTACCGAGGTTCGGTACGCCCACAAGGCCGAGTACAGGATGAAATTCCAGTTTCTTTTATGAACTCCTATCATTCGTTGAAGCTTACATTTAAGAATCTTGTTGATAGCCTCAACTTGTCCTTTTGATTGTGGATAATAAGGAGTATAATTATCATGTCACAATCCTAACTTGGCAGTCAATTCAGTCATCATATGGTTGCGAAAATGCTTCCCATGATCTGTGACTATAGCATGTGGGACCCACCGTGCAATAACATGATTAAAGAAAAACAATGTAGTTGTTTGTCCTTTGTTGTTGAATGTAGGCATCGCTTCGGCCTATTTGGTAAAGTAGTCTACTGCGACAATAATATAACCATGCCTCGCAGATGAATGAGGGTTACAGGTCATGAATTCAATGCCCCATTTTGAAAATGGTCCTACAGAGACAACATGATGATTGGCACTGGCGGTTTGCGGATTTTACGATCAAAATCTGGCACGCATGACAAATTCTGACCGTGAGGATGCAGTCGCGAAATATGGTAGGCTAGCACGGAGTATCTTTTGCGTAGTGGTGTATCCAAACAAGTGTCCACCACAAGCCTTAGCATGACAATCATTTAAAAAAAAATTCGCCTCCTCATGAGTGAGGCACCTTCTTAAAATTGTATTAACACCACGACGATAAAGTGTATCGCCGACGATCAGATAATATTTGGCTTGGAATTTCCTCGTAAGACTAAGCAAATACATCAAGAAATTCATGAAAGAGAGAGTGATATGTTTCGAGTTCTGATGAAGAACAAGATATGCCGACATGAATATTTTCTACAACGCCAGGTTTGGTCGAAATATCGATAGAAATGGTTCCTTGAATATTTGAAAAAATTCTCTCGGAATCGATTGCATTAATAGGAAAACAATTCGAAAAGAAATTTTTGATTGATGGGTGATATATTTCACTAAGATTATTTTCTTCATAATCAAAAATATGGGAACGATGATGATAATATTCCCATGGTTCTCCTTTCGACATCATGGTTTCCAAAATATTCTCAACTGTCAAGAAAGTTGAGGAAAAAGGATCATATGGAGTACCAAAATCTAAGGAACAATCAACCCAAACAATCGGCAACGATGATTTCAGATTCGCCGCCCAAGCTAGATAGATTGATTGCTATGCCAGCTCAATAGGGTTGGGCGGCAGAAACTCATCCAACGTAAAAATTTCAGAATCACCTGTACTCTTCCTTAAGCCAGATGGAGTGGAAAATATCATGTAGCAAGTCTCTATACTTTCAATTTCTGCTGACGTCGTAGGCGGTGGTAATGCAAAGGTTCCCATGAGAGTGGAATCCCTTAATAGTCCTACACCAATGTTCTGAAGTGTAAATTGGGGTGCGTGAACGAACGGAACACTTCCAGTTACCTGTGAAGCGGAGGCAAAGAAGGATAGTTGATTGATGACTGTGATAACACCTTTATGTGGAAAGGCAATCATTCTAAAATATGTAGAAACAATTGCAGTCATAGCATATACCCATGGTCTTCCCAGTAAAATATTGTAGTC
This sequence comes from Pinus albicaulis, assembly GCA_034641835.2. Taxonomy (NCBI): domain Eukaryota; kingdom Viridiplantae; phylum Streptophyta; class Pinopsida; order Pinales; family Pinaceae; genus Pinus; species Pinus albicaulis. The sequence continues at coordinate 398,873,004 of CM076570.1, forward strand.
AAGGGGTCAATCAACGACCTCAATGTCAAAATTCATTGTTTTTCCCCCTAGTTCACCATGCATTTTATTGATAATACCACAAGGCTTATATGTACGTCCATCGAAAGCCTTCAACATCGTTGATGATTGAGATAAGCGTGACGAACCAAGTGACTTCCAACAGTTTCTAGACATAATACACGTATATGCTCCCTCATCAATAATAGTACAATGAACAAGGTGATTGAGAACATTTACTTGTATGGAGAATGCCAATTCTACTAGTAATTGCAGCACATAGCCCATATGATTAAAGACTACGAGATTAGAATCAGTCAGATAAATTCCACCAATAGCCGACAATAAAGCCTATTTATGGGAGGGGAAATTTTGTAATACCTCAAGAGCTAACATGGCTGAAGGGGATTGAGCCAAATATTCAACTATATTATAATTTTTAGCGGCTCTTGCTCGAGGATTGTATGTCGATTTATGAACGACTCCCTTCGGTGACTTGATTGTCAATTCAGGAATAGCGATAGGCGGTACCGATTTCGTAGATGGATTCATGGTCGAGGTAGTAGGTTGATCAGTAGTCTAACTATCATAATCTTTATTACGTGTTGACACCAAAATATCTGTTGATGGCTTTGTGACAGATAACATAAGTATTTGTGAACTAGAAGCTGGATCCGTAGCAACCAAATTTGTGTCCGGATTCGGAAACGGATATGTCAACACAGCTGACGCATGTGAAGTCTTAGTCATTTTTTAGACTTCAACGTAGTGAGGAAAATCCCGAACAAATTGTTCCTCATTACAAATTATGCATGGATAACGAGGTTTCCTATTTCCAAACGATTGATCAGATGATCATTCCTGCAGGTTAGAAGTTTTTTTTTTCTTTGATTTCCCTTTTTTCTTACTTCTAGGTTGCCTGTCACTTTTGCCTTTGTCAAATGACACGACATTGATTTTGGAAGAAGGTGCAGTATCGGATGTAGTAGTATGATGTGTGCTTTCAATATTGATCATACCATCTTCGGCATGAGAGTCCTTTGATGAAGGAGGAATAGTAAAATTAGATCGCGACTTGTTAGGAATTTTTTCATAGAGCGTGCCAGACTGAGTATAAATCAAGTCTAAATATTGGGCACGAGCAATAACCTTCTCTTCAGTGACAACGCCACCCTTAACAACATCCTCAGTTATAGATGGTAACAGGGACTTAATGAACCACTCAGCAAGGAGTTGATCAGGATCAAAGGTCTTAACCATTCTATGACGATGATTCCACTCATGAATATGATCAAAAATGTGAGTAGCATTAGTCTGTTTAAAATTAGTCAAGAGTTTCATTCCAATTTCATATCGTATAGTTAACTAGAAGTGAGTCAAAAAGATAGTTTCTAGGGCAGTGAAATTATCAAAAGAAGCTCTAGGTAACTCAATGTACCATTTTGCAGCCAGACCAGTGAGCGTACGCTGGAAAAGACGTAGCTGAACAGAGTCATCATTCAGGGAGTTTGATGAACACCGCAAATGATAAGTCATAACATGAGTCGAAGGGTCTTCCCCATTGTTTCCATTGAACTTATGAATATCCAAGGGTAATTTATGAGGTATCACTGGCCACCAAGGAGCATAGTTGATTGGATCATTGGTGAGCTTATTTAAATCTGGTAATTCTAAAGTTTCAACAAAGGGCAACTGTCGATTAAGGTCAGGTTGAGCATAGCCAGGGTATGATGGAATTTATTGGCCAACAGGCCTTTGAGCACCAGCATAAGGAATTTTTTGTTGGTAAGCCAGATAGGGGTTGTTTTGATAAGAAAATGCTTGAGGATTCTGTTGACCAAAACCTGGATATGATACTTGTTGAAATGAAGGTTGAGGCATTTGCACCTAAGGCTGACAAGGGGTCTATCCACCAATGTTATAACGCAAATTAGGATAACTTAGATTCAGTTGAGGATAGATATAACCTGGTTGTGGCTGCGACATCCCAAAACATGGTAATCCAGCTTGTGAATAAATGATTCCAGGTACAGGTTGTTGTAAATTAGCCGAAGGAGTTGGAGTCTGAGGGCCCAATACTTGAGGGTATTGAGTTGAAAGACCCACATGAAATTGTTGTTGTACAACATTTTGAGTCTGTAACAAGGGTAAAGATGTATTAACAAGTGGAATTGATGTGGGTGCAACAGGTTGAACTAGTTGATATGAGTGTACAACCATTTTGGTTGGATAGGCAGAGTGGGTTTCCATTGACAAAGTGGGTTTCCATTGACAAACATTCATTTTTACATTAGGTTGACCAAAAAAATATGGAGTACTGTCAAAGTGGGTGACCATAGGTTTCCCCCCGGCATGAGGAGGATAATAGGATGGAAAATATTGTTCTCCAAATGCAGGGAGTCCAGTTGATATAGTACTAGATGGAATAGACCCAGAAGGACCAGCTTGATATTGCCCTGATGATGTATATAGAGGATCAAGTCGTTCAATACTCACTATAGGTTTACCAATTAGAATACTAGATGATGACATTGGTGAAGTCCATGGGTTTGAAGATGCACCAGAGAAAATTCCAGATAAAGATTTATAACCTGATGGGACCAAAGGGCCACCATGAAAATATGACTTTGGTGAGGTTGTGAACATCGACGAGGTAGCAAGAGTAGGTGCTAATGCAATTTGAACAGATGGCCCAATTGAAGATGTTGGTTCATGCATGGTTACTTAACCAAATGTATACATTTTTGAATCTATGGGAATTTGAATAGGAACAGGATCAACAAAATCAGAGGATGGTGATTGAGGAAAAGACTCATACAGGTAAATATCCTCCCCAAAATGGGTTGGAGTCAAAGGTGTCTCGTCTTGTGGGATTTCTTCAATCGAAATTAAACTAGGTGGAAGGATTTCGCCGTCAGGCCCAAAGAATATTTCAGGAGGTTGACTGCGCGATATGGGAGACTCAATAGCTACAATAGAGTGTGGGGCGACCAATAGAGAAACAACTTCTGGTCATTTGACTTCGAGATGCAGATGTTCTAGAAAAAAAGAGACAAGATCTGGATCAACTTCCAGTTGAACAACGTCGGGTTCGAGAGGTATGGTCTCACTGATTGGATGGATTGTGACCACGGGTAGCTGTGAGGAATCCATCTCGACAATAGTAGATGAACCAGGATTTGTAGAAACAACTTGTGTTGAAACTGGTATATGGGAATATGATGCTTCACCAGAGGTACTGATGGTACTAATTTCAATAGAGAAATATCGCCTTTGACGCCCAGAAGTGACTTCTGATTGTAAAGGTGGTTTCAATGAAAGTCTACACGAACGACGGGGAAAGGGATTTTATTCTTCCACGATGAATGATTTATTTTATGACCAAAAAAAATAAACAAAATAAAAGGGTAATGCTCGGAAAAAGGTTTACCAAGAAACTGTGAACTGTAGAATACCTCCTGGCGAACCAAGAAGTACAGGCAGGCAATATCCCCGAATGTTGTTTTCGGTGTATCACAATTTACAAGGCGGCTGACCCGGTTCACTATTGATGGATAGCAACCTAATTTTTTCCTCCAAAATATACCCGAAGGTACGTGGAGTCCCAAGTCCATATTAGCATTGTCTAATGCGAATCCGCACAGTGAGAGAACCCCTTTATATTTTTCGTACTATAACACCGCCCGATATACTCGAAGGTACATGGACGAGCTACAATATACTTACATATGTAGAGTGAGGTATCACACTCAGAATGTATCACAGAAAATTAACGACAGCTGCTATGTTTTACGACGTCAGAACATGTCTCTAGCCTAGACCTTCTAAATGTTATCGTTATGGTTCCAATGCTTTTTTAAAGTAAATTTATGTAAATTTTAAGTTGATCTTGTTTATCAATTTGTATTTCAAGGTTCACCGCAATGATTTGATGGAAATTCCTAAAATGCAAACTAAAATGATAAGCAAACTTTTCACTTTTAGCTTTTTCAATGAAAGTATTAGCTACTAAGGGGAAAGAGAAATCAGTTTTAAGAGCAAACACCAAAGAGCAAAAACTAATATGCAGCTTTCCTAATTTGTCCCTATGCAAAACACACAATCCACTATATGAAAATGCAAGTTTTTCTTTTCAGTCCCCTTAATGTGAATGCAAAAATGAAACTATATGCATCAAATAAACAAAAAACAAATGCTTTCCTCTTTGAGAAACGATGAATTTAACAACAATTTCTCTTTTAGGAAAAACGAAGAATGGAACTACAATTTTTCCTACAGGAAACGAAGAATTTAACGACAATTTCCTTTACGAAAACAAATGGATCTAATGCAGAAATAAAATACTTTGAATTCGATTTTTCAATGATAAATAAAAACACTTAAAGAGACATTGAACAAACTTACTTTTCAAAGGAGGAAGATTCAGGTAAATTCACTGGTCTCTATGAGGCATCAGAGAGTTGAAAACACAGTAAACAAAAGGCTGAAAATGATAGCAATGACAAATTCAAAGGGAATTTGTTTGGCTTAGGGGGCAACTCAATCTCTAAGGGGAGACAGTGCGTTGCAAAGCATCCCTGAGTGGCAGACAGTGCTATGCAAAGCACTGTGTCTTGACCAACGGTGCGTTGGGCGTAGCAGAGAACAAAAAACAAAAACTACTGACACACTTCTGAGGAAATTATTTGTTTCAAATGCCTAATAATTGAGAGTAGATGCTATTGGGTGGATAAGCAGAGGAAAAATACACCAAGGATGAAGGTAAACTCCCCAGCGGAGTCGCCAATTTTTTATGTGGAATTATGAATTACGGATAAAATACATTCCCTAAATGTGGTGCTATGCATTTAGAACAACAGATCAAATAATTTGTAGATACTTTTCCTAATAGTAAATAGACAAATGGAAACATGGGGAAACTTACTTGGAATCCAAGCACTTCCTATTCTCCTTATGTCGCTCTTGTTGTAGCTTCCAACTCAAGCTTGATCGCCAGACTAGTTCCTGCAAGTATAAGCACTAAAAAACAAAGAGATTGCAATATAAAAATGGCTATTCACTTTAATCAGTTAAATCAATGAAACATGAAACATATACATCAGCTAAGAATCCATAACATGAAATATAGAAGCTTATACAGATACATATGTGGGAAAGTAAGCAACAATATTTATTAATGGATAGAAGGGGGAGGTTACAACCAACGATTGATTTTATGTCACCAACTCCAGCACCATCCCAGCCTCATCACAATGAACATCTCTCCAGCAGCATATCACTCAAATCAAACCCTTAATTGAGATTCCAACAGCATTTCTCTACCAAATTTCTTCCTTCTCAAGCACTAGGATTTGTGCTCAATTTATAGAACAACAGAAGGTAGTTTCACAATCAATGACAGACATGTTTCCCAGCTCAGAGATGTTGAATGGACACATGGATTCTAAGTTTGACACATATGCACTCTTCTAGAAGGCACTGGCCATGTGGAGATTCCGGAACAATAAGAATTTCGCTCCCAATTGACCAACGCACCCTTGGGTGTCGGGAAGTGCTTTGCAGAGCACCCCTAAATGGAGGTAACTACATATGAAAAGTATTTAGTCCCTTGAGAGACTGCGTTGGTGAGCTCATAGGTGATATAACATATAATTCAAATCTTGGAAACCTTGCAATGGAATTCATGGATCTCTTGTTCTTTGTCTTAGGGCTTGTAGCAACTGAAATGATAGGGGATGCTAGACCCTATTAATTGGTTCTAGGGAAGATGTCCAGTTTAACTAGGTCATTGGGAATGGTGCCCAAATTGACCTATAACAGATTGATTTATAAACTGAGAATACCAAGGGCCACCATGAAAATATGACTTTGGTGAGGTTTTGAACATCGAAAGGTATTCTAACTGGTAAACCTATAGTAAGTACTGAACAGCTTGATCCTTTATATACATCATCAGGGCAATATCAAGCTGGTCCTTCTGGGTCTATTCCATCCAGTACTATATCAACTGGACTCCCTACATTTTGAGAACAAATTTTTCCGTCCTATTATCCTCCTCATGTTGGGGGTCAACCTATGGTCACTTATTTTGATAGTACTCCATCATTTTTTGGTCAACCTAATGTCGAAATGAATGTTTGTCAATGGAAGCCCACTCTGCCTTTCCAACCACAAATGATTGTACACTTGTATCAACTAGTTCAACTAGTTGCACCCACATCAATTCCACTTGTTAATACACCTTTACCCTTGTAATAGACTCAAAATGTTGTACAACAACTGTTTCAGACGAGACGCCTTTAACTCCAACCCATTTTGGGGAGGATCTTTACCTGTACGAGTCTTTTCCTCAATCACCATCCTCTGATTTTTTTTATCATGTTCCTATTCAAATTCCCGTCGATTCAAAAGGGTATACATTTGGTCAATTAACCATGCCTAAACCAACATCTTCGGTTGGGCCATCTGTTCCAATTGCGTCAGCACCTACTCTTGCTACCCTGTCGAGGATGCTCCCTCATCAATAATATTACGATGAACAAGGTGATTGAGAACATTTACTGGTATGGAGAATGCCAATTCTGCTGGTAATTGCGGCACATAGACCATATGATTAAAGACTACAAGATTAGAATCAATCGAATCAATCCCACCAATAGCTGACAATAGAGCTTGTTTCTAGGAGGGACAATTATGTAATACCTCAAGAACTGACATAACTAAAGGGGATTGAGCTAAATATTCAACTATATTACAATTTTGAGCAGCTCTTGCTCGAGGATTATATGTCGATTTATGAATGACTCCCTTCGGTGGCTTGATCATCAATTCACGAATAGCAGTAGGCGATACCAATTCCGTAGACGGGTTCGTGGTCGAGGTAGTAGGTTGATCAGTAGCTTGACTACGTCATCTTTATTATGCACTGACACCAAAATATCTATTGATGTCTTTGAGACAGATAACATAAGCACTTGGGGGATAGAAGTTGGATCCGTAGCAACCAAATTTGTATCTAGATTCGGAAACTGATCTGTTAACATAGCTAATGCATGTGAAGTCTTAACCATTTTTTAGACTTCAGCGCTATGAGGAAAATCCCTAACAAAGTGTTCCTCATTACAGATTATGCATGGATAACGAGGTTTCCTATTTCTAGATGATTGATCAGATGATCTTTCCTGCGGGTTAGAAATTTTCTTTTTCTTTTATTTCCCTTTTTTCTTACTTCTGGGTTGCTTGTCACTTTTGCCTTTTTCAAATGACATGGCATTGATTTCGAAAGAAGGTGCAGGATCAGATGTAGTAGTATGATGTTTTCTTGCAATACCAATCATATTGTCTCTGGTATGAGATTCATTTGATGAGGAGCAGTAAAATTATATCTCGAAGCGTTAGGAATTTTTTTCGTAAAGCGTGCCAGACTAAGTATAAATCAAGTCTTAATATTGGGCATGAGAAATAACCTGCTCTTCAATGACGACGCCACCCTTAGCCACATCCTCAGTTATAGATGGTAACAGGGACTTAATGAACCACTTAGCAAGGAGCTAATCAAGAACAAAGGTCTTAACCATTCTACGACGACGACACCACTCATGAATATGATCAGAAATGTGAGTAGCATTAGTCTGTTTAAAATTATTCAAGAGTTCAATTCCAGTTTCATATCGTATGGGTAACTAGAAGTGAGTCAAAAATACAGTAGCTAGGGCACTTAAATTAGCAAAAGAAGCTCTAGGTAACTAATTGTACCATTTTGCAGTCGGACCAGTGAGCGTACGCTGGAAAAGACGTAGCCGAATAGAGTCATCATTCAAGGAGTTTTATGAACACCACAAATTATATGTCATAACATGAGTCGACGAGTCTTCCCCAGGGTTTCCATTGAACTTAGGAATATCCGAGGGTAATTTATGAGGTATCACCAACCACCAAGGAGCATAGTTGATTAGATCATTGATGAGCCGATTTAAATCTAGTAATTCTAAAGTTGCAACAAAGGGCAACTGTCGGTTAAGTTCAGGTTGAGCATAGCTAGGGTATGCTGGAATTGCTTGGGAAATAGGCCTTTGAGCACCAGCATAAGGAATCTGCTGCTGGTAACCCATATAGGGGTTGTGTTGATAAGGAAACGCTTGAGGATTCTGTTGACCAAAACCTGGGTACGATACTTATTGAAATGAAGGTTGAGGCATTTGTGCCTGAGGCTGCTAAGGGATCTGTCCACCAATGTTATAACCCAAATTAAGATAACTTGGATTCGGTTGAGGATAGGTATAACCTAGTTGTGGCTGCGACATCCCAAAATATGGTAATCCATCTTGTGAATAAATTATTCCAGGTACAGGTTGTTGTAAATTATCCGAAGGAGTTGGATTCTGAGGGCCTAGTACTTGAGGGTATTGAGTTGAAGGACCTGCCTGAAATGTTTGTTGTAGAACATTTTGATTCTATAAAAAGGGTAAAGATGTATTAAAAAGTGAAATTGATGTGGGTGCGATAAGTTGAACTGGTTGATACGAGTGTACAACCGTTTGTGGTTGGATAGGCAGAGTGGGATGCCATTGAAAAACATTCATTTCGACATTACGTTGACCAAAAAATGACAGAGTACTGTCAAAATAGGTGACCATAGGTTGCCTCCCAACATCAGGAGGATAATAAGACGGAAAATATTTTTCTCCAAATGCAGGGAGTCCATTTGATATAGTACTGGATGGAATAGACCCAGAAGGACCAGCTTGATATTGCCCTGATGATGTATATAAAGGATCAAGTCGTTTAGTACTCACTATATGTTTAATAGTTAGAATACCAGACGATGACAATGGTGAAGTCCATGGGTTTGAAGATGACACATGTGCACTCTTCTAAAAGGAAATGGCCATGTGGAGATTCCGGAACAATGAGGATTTCGCTCCCAATTGACCAACACTCCCTTGAGTGTCGAGAAGTACTTTTCAGAGCACCCCTGAATGGAGGTAACTGCATATGCAAAGCAGTTAGTCCCTTGAGAGACTACGTTAGTGAGCTCATAGGTGATATAACATTTACTTCAAATCTTGGAAACCTTGCAATGGAAGTCATGGATGACTTGTTCTTGTTCTTTGTCTTAGGGCATGTACCAGCTAAAATGATAGGGGATGATAGACCCTATTAATTGGTTCTAGGGATGATGTCCAGTTTAACCAGGTCATTGGGAATGGTGCCCAAATTGACCTATAAATTGATACCACCCTACTTCTTTTAACTGAGGCTTAGCACGATGGTCAAAAAAACGGGTATTGGCATGTTCTGAATGGTTCACCTTACCACCCTTGCCCATCTTGTTAACATTTAACCTAACCACAAGTGCACACTTGTAAAATGACGAACAAAAACCCTCCATGAAGCCCTAACTGTCGACACTTGGTAACAATTTTTTTTGCTGGAAGATAAAAATGTTTTGATGTAGCTGTCACAGGAGTAAACAGAGACAAAGCTCTTCATGCCATAAAACTCGGTGAGAGGGAGTGACACGAAACTGAAATGATTTAAACTCTACTGCCAAATCATTTCAATGAACCTTTCACTCCATCACATTTTTTACTAATAGCTACTCGTACTTCAACTTTAATACATTTCACCTTCAATGAGTAGCAATATATTTGAGTAGCCTTATAAAATAAATATGCAACCTTGTTTAATGAATCCTCCAATGAGAAATAGCCACCTTTCAGATGAGTAACACCTATTTTTTTATAATAACTTCACTATTTAAAGAGCAGTGTTTGTTTCACCTGAGTAATGCTTCTTTTATCTCCTTTTACCAATTTTGTAGGTAATAGCTACTTTTTTTAAAAAGGAAGCTACTCCTGTGTTGCTTGTAAAACCATATCTTCTGAAGAAAATAGCTGCCTCTCTAGGAAGGATAGTTATTCTTGTGTTATTCCTAACACAACTGATGACTGACATTTTGTCTTTAACCTTGCATAGAAATATCATGGTGAATGAATAATACTTCTCAAGTTAAACCCATGACCTTAACTACTCAAAGCAATTAAAAGACTTATTAAAAGAAAATTTACCCTAATAACTCTATAACACAAAAGAACTATTGGACTCGAAATACTTTTGGATTTTGGTTAAAATTTGATAAGAAAAAATAAGACATTTTAACCCTCTAGAGCTCTCCACCATAGGTTAGGAGACAAGGGAGGATCAAAGTCATAACTTACAATGATGACCAGACTTTGAAAATTTTTGAAAAAATGCAGTGCTAATAGTGGCTCCTATTGGGGATGAAGTCCTCCCTATGAGGCTTCAAGGACTATAGATCCAATGCGTTAAACTCTCAGGACTTTTAAATTCCATAAGCTAATGACAGACACTGACTTTTATTGACTGAACTGAAAACTGACTCCATTTACAAACACAAATACCGTTGGGCGTGGAGTTTTATTGAAACATCACTCCAGATATTTACAATGGAAAGACTGACTGACTCAATAAACAAAGAACTTTTTGAGATAATGACCATTGACTAGACCTCCAGTTAATTGATCATCATCTAAATGCTTTAGCATAAATGTGTTATTTTCTAGAACTTGAGCAATTTTAAATGGCCCAAACCACAAGTAGTCAAAATTACCATGCTTTCCATGATCTTCTCTTCTTGCATCCCAGCGCAATACTAAATCATCTTGTTGGAATACTTGTTGTTTTTCTCTTTTTTCAAAGACAAATTTTACTTTGGCTTTGTACTTTTGTGTTTTTTCCATCACGGATTCCCGGATTTGATGAGCTTCTATCAGTTACAGCATCCTTCTCTAAATGGGATTTGAATTATTAGTTTCATCTTGTAAAAATTTCATAACAGGAGCGGCCAGTTGTAATGGCATCACAGCATCAATACCATAAACAAGTTGAAAGGGAGAAACTCCAAATGATATTTTTCTACTCACCCTATCCTCCCAAAGAGCATGAACTAGCTGAGTATCCCAATTTATTTTGTTTTCTGTCATCATCTTCTTTATAATTCTTACCAGGATTTTGTTAGATGAATCGGCTAACCCATTACCGTGGGGGTAATAAGGTGTAGAATGAGTCAAATCAATTTTATACTTCTGACATAAATTATTCATCTTGGCAGATTTAAAAGCCATTGCATTGTCAGTCACCAACTTTTGAGGATAGCCAAATCTAGACATAATATTTTCCAACAGAAATTTAATTATTACCATGTCAGTGGCATTGCTGGTTGGAATGGCCTCAATCCACTTGGTGAAATAGTCTGTGGATGTAAGAATCAACCTATGTTGTCCTGATGATGGCAGGTGAATCTCACCAACGAAGTCTAGCCCCCACTGTTGGAAAGGAGCATCTGCTGAAATGGGAATGAGAGGTAGTGGGATCAGCTTTTGCTTACCAGTAAACTTTTGACACTCAGTGCAAGCTCTGACTTTATCAAAAACATCAGAGAAAAGAGTTGGTCAATAATAGCCAACTCTTAGAATTTTATTTGCAGTATCTTTCTAGTATAAATGACCACCACACACCCCTACATGTATCTCTGCCATAAATTTTTGTAACTCAACTTCATCTAGACATCTCAACAAAATTCCTACAGGGTCTTTCCAATAAAGATGATTTTCCAATATAAAATACTTAACATCCTTCAATTTAAAATCCCTTCTCTTCAATTTTTCCATTTCTGGAGGATAATTGAAATTTAACAAAAGGTACATTATATCCTTATACCAATTGGAATAAAAGAGTTCGGGATAATCAGATATACCTTATTTAATTGTTTCTTCAGCTACCTCCATGTTCAAATTTAAAGCTTTGCAATTTGATTCTACCATCAAATGGGCTAAGCTATGTCCCTTTATCAACTTAGTAGGTTTGATTTCAATGTCAAATTCTAGGATCTTTGTCAACCATCTTCCCCTCCTGCCATTTGTGTCTGGTTGCAACAATACATCCTTAACAGCAATATTTGGCACAAAAGAAATGAATTTAGAATGCATACATAAACTTGAAAAGACTTCAAAGCCTTCACCAGTGCATATGCATGTTTTTCAACTAAGTTGTACTTTATCTCAGCATATCTTAATGCATGGCTGAAAAAATAAATTGGTTGCTCCAAGCCATCCACGTTCTTTTGAAGTAAAATTGATGCAATATTGTCCTCAAAAGCATATGAAAAAGTCAGAAAATCCTTCTCAAAATCAGGGTTGATTAATATTGGGGCTTCAATCAAGGCAGATTTGATTGCTACGAAAGATTTTTTTGCTTCATCTTTCCACGTGAACTCTACATATTTCTTCAACAATAGATTTATATGTTTAATTAATTCTGCAAAGTTTGGACCAAAACGCCTCAGAAAATTAATCTTACCCAAAAATGATTGTAACTCTTTCTTATTTCTGGGTAAACCAATTTTCTGTGTAGCTTCAACTCTCCCTGGGTCATTGCAAATACCATTTTTTGTTATTATATGCCCCAACATTTTTCCTTCTTGAAGAGAAAAGCATGATTTCTTTGGGTTTAAAGACAAACCAAATTTTCTGCACTTATCAAACACTCGCTGCAAATGTTTTAAATGATCATGATCAGATTTTGAAAAGACTGTTATTTTATCCAAATAAATGACAACAAATCTGTCCTTTTCTCCTGCAAAGGCAATGTCCATTTCCCGCTGAAATGTTGCACCTACATTCATTAAACCGAAAGGCATCTTATTGGACATAAAATTTCCCTAGGGTGTAGTAACGGTTGTTTTCTCCCTGTCTTGTTTGTCAATTGAAATTTGATTGTATCCTAAAATTCCATCTATCATTGACAACCTCTTTGAGCCCACAACCTTCTACAAAATATGGTCCATTTTTGGGTAAAGGATAGTTATCCTTCAGCGAACACCAAGTCAAATTGCGAAAATCAACACAAATTCTGATTTCGCCATTCTTCTTTTGAACCAGGACTATATTAGCTACCCAATTGGAAAATCTTAAAGGCAGAATTATTTTTCCTTCCCACATTTTTCTTATTTCTTTTTCAATAATAGGGAGCAACACAGGATTAATATTTCTTATCTTCTATGCCACAAGTTTTGCTTATGATTTAAGAGGGATTTTATGCTCCATTATACTTTTTTCATTTGTCTTCAAATCACTGTAGGACCAAGAAAAAAAATTTGCATACTACTTCAGCAACTTGACATATTTAGTTCTAGTTTCTTGAGGAAGAAATTTAGAAACTTGAATATATCTAGGCTGATTTTCAGTACCAATATTTCAATCAACTATACTCTCTACATCTGCCTTACTCTTAGGCTTTAAAAATACATCATTATTGTCAAACAACCTCTCTAAAGGAACCAAGAATTTAGGAATGAAGTTTGTTTTCAGATCAATAATGTATTTTCCAACTATAGTCTTTTTGAATGGCTTGTTGTTATGGCTTTCAGTTGTGTCTTGTTCATTATCAATCTGAATGTTTGAAAACTCCTCCACACATTCCAAGAATTTATGAATTTCTTTATCAACTTCAAATACTTGCCAGTATTTGATATTGTCATGAATGGAAGGTCTATTTTTAATCTGAACATCATATGTTGCTTTAAGATCAAGAGGAACCTTAAAATTACTAGCAGCTATGGCCAGTGAATCTGCCATTTAATTTTCTTCTCTGGAAACAAAATTCAAATTGAATGCTGAAAAATAATGTTCAATCAAATCCCAGACTTCATTTCTGCAATTCTTCAATTTTGAATTTTTTACTTGATAGTTATCTCTCACCTATTGTACCACCAACTCTAAATCACCAAAAATAATCAATTGTTCAGCTCCTAAATATTTTGCTCCCTTCATTCCTAGAATCAGTGCTTCATACTCAACAGTATTAATAGTAGTGAAAATTTGTAATTTGTATGATATAGTCAATACCTGCTGAGTGAGAGAAATAAAACTACACCAGCCCCTGATCCCTCTCTTTATGAGGCTCCATCAAAATATAATTTCCAGATCTGTCATGTTTCTAAATCCTTCTCTTTTGTGTCTAGTAGTTGTTTTTTTTCACTGATTTCGAGCTAAAATTGTTGTCATCAGCAAAAAGGTGTAAAATAGATGACCCTAACTCCTTCTCCTCTACATATATAGGATGATTTGATGGATTTTGTTGATCACTTATGATATAAGCCATCTATGTTTCCCTGTACAATCTCCTAAATTCTCCTCCAGAGACTGGGATAGTGGTGTATGTCATATCCATTTGAAGAGTGCCTCCCAGCTTTTTGGACCAAGATCTAGAAAGAAGCATTCCAAATATAGATGGTATGGCAGCAACCACGATGTCCATCACTAGACTTTTCATGGGGAGTTGGGTAAGAGAAATTACCAAGTCTTCAAACACTCCTAAACACTTGACCCTTTTGGATTCAAAAGTGTAGAGGTCATGGTATTGTTTAGTGATTTCCAGTCCTAATTCATCCATCACTTTCTTAGGCATCAGATTGTGAGAGGCCTCAGAATCTAATAGGGAGTTATGCAGCAATTTGTTATGAATGTTCAGAGTGAAAGATAGAAAGGTGGGGAATTATCATCATTTTGATTTTGGACATGACTACCTAAGAAGATGGTAGGATGTTCATCCTCAAGGTTGACAGAATCAAGAGAAAGAGATGGTTGTAACATAATTTTAAATGACTCTTTGTAGGCTGGATTTTTCAACAATTCAAGGAGTGGAACCGGAATCTTGATTTTATTCAATTCTGACTTGAAACTGAAATTGAGTGGAGTCAAATATTTATTTTCAGTAGCATTTTTAGTGATTGGGGCAAGGTTAGGTGATGGAGGAACATCATTAACCTTTTCCCTTTTGTTTGGCAGCAATTTTTTCAGAATCTTGTTTTTGTTGAGGCTGTTGGACAGCCCCTTCTGATCTCAAAGGATAATTTCTCGTTTGATTTTCAGGCTACTTTTTCTCATTTTGAACATGAATATGAGCCTCTTCATCATCTGAAAATAGATTTATCCTAGATTGATCTTCATACTCTTGCAAACTCAAACAAATTGACTGTTACGTCTCCCCAAAAATATTTATATCGTCATCCTCCTATTCTTGTTCTTGTTGATTTTCTTCAAAAAAATTATTTAGTGGAGGCTGAACATTTTGATCATCAATATTTCTTCTTTGGAATTGTAAAATTTGTTAAGGTTGGAAGGGACTCCTAAAAGGAGTGTGATTTATATTTCCTTCATTTTGGATGGGCCTAGCAACAGGCATGTTTTCTAACTCCAGTTTTATCATTTTGGAAGCAAGATCTTTAATCAAATTAGACATTTGATCAAGCTTTTCTTTGGCTGTGAAAGTTTTAGAGGAGGAATATGGTTTCTCCTCTTTCATTTTCTTTTTATCCTTTGCCCCCTTCCCCTATTCAATTTTTCAGTTTTTTTGAGGCCATAAGATTGGACTGCACTCCAATAGCAGCCTCCTATATACCCACCAATGTTTGTGGCTTCTCAGCTCTCAACCACAGTGCAAACTTGGAGTCTAAGGCATTGGAAAAGGTTATCATGGTTTTGGTTTCAGGTGGTTTGACTTCTGCAGGAATCTTTTGATAGACTTTATTGAATCTCTTTGTAAAGTCTGCTAATGACTCATCAGTCTTCTGCTTTAAAGCTCCAAACATTGTGAGGTAATACAGGTAATCCTTACGGTCACCCCATTTTTTTACAAATACTTCCTCCAAAGCATCTATTCCTATTATTGAATTTGGTGGTAAATTTTTGAACCACTTACGAGCTTCTCCATCTAAGCTCTGAACAAAGGGTCTTGACCAAACATCTTCATGTTCAATGTTTTGGTTATCAGCATAACTGTAAAAGGAAACTAGGTGTTCTTCAGCAGATACTCCTTCTCCCTCCCCTATGTATTTGGGAAAATATTTCAAATAATCCCCTTGAGGAAGAGGATGCAAAGGTTGAGGAAGAGCAAGTGGTGCATATCTTGCAGCAACAATCTGCTGCATCCTTGTATGAGCAGGATGAGCCATGACTTGCTGAGGTACAAATAGTGAAAAAATTGTTGATGCAGAATTTTGAATGCTGGAAATTTTAGTTTTTGGAGTTTGTACTTGTTTTGGAATTGCATAAGATTGAAATTCTTGGGTTGTTTTTCAGGCTTTGGAGCTGAAAACAATGAATTTTCAAACAAATGGATAGCAGAAGGCTTTATTTCAACCTCTCCAGGAGAATCGGTTTCCGATTTAGATTCTTGAAGGATTGGGGCAGCTTCAACTTTGTTCCACTGAGCTAAAAATTCAAAGAGATTAATGGTCAAATTTCCAGGAAGGTTACTTCCTCCTTGATGAGAAGAAGATGAGCCAATAGCTAGGCTTTGAGACAAAGGAAAATACTCTTGTTGTGGGATAAAAAAGGATTGATACCCAGGATGAGTTTGAAGAAAGCTCAGGATTGTTTTAATATTTTCTTCAGTTAAAATAGCTCTATCTAGGAAGGGTGCAATTTCCAACACTTGTTCTAATTCCCATTTTGTCAGCACAAAGGTTTATGATTTTTGGTTTTCTTCACTGACACCTAAAACCTCTGATTTATCTTCTTTCATTGGAATAATACTTGTTTCTTATTTACTAAGTGATGACTGAGAGATACTTACAGCTGAATCTAGGTTAACATCATCTACTTTGTCTTTTTTGGAAGCAGTTTCAACTTGAAATATTTCAGCAGATACATTTGAAACTAAAAATTATTTAGGTTCTAAGATAGATGATGGTACCTTTTGTTTTGGAATGTATTTTGAATGCACCTTTTTCACTGAATGTGATGTAGCGTCAATTGATTTATGTTTCCCTCTTACATCCTTTATGATCTTCTCTGGGTCATAAATTGGAATCACAGGAGGTGATCTATGATTTCTTCTTGTGGTAGGCGGTCTTGAAACTCCTCTTCCTGTTTTTGGAGTCATCAGGTGAACCAATTACAATCAGAAGGATTGACTAGTCTTTATTCACCTTTAAAAACTAGTACTAGGCATTCATGCAAAAATTTTGGGAGAATACTGAGTTCAGAATCTTCGTCTCCCGGCAGACGCACCAAAAGATGTTAGCGCTGGAATCAGCACTTGAATTGTGACAAGCACCTGACCAGACACATCTTAAGCTCAAGGGATTTTCTTATAACTTGATTGAGTTTTTTGGAAAGTGGTTGGAAATCACACACACTAAAAGGGGTTTTGAGCAAATAAGAATCTCTCACACATATGAGGGCACTGGTGCATAATGTGGTAGAAAGGTTGGGTTTTTAGCTTGATGGTTATAAAAATGGAAAATAAATAGTAGATGTGTAAAAAATAATTCCACTGTTAAGAGGAAAGGGTGACACAAATTCCAGACCTGAAATGTATAGTGAAATAAAGCTTTAAAAGACTTACAAGAGTCTCACTCTACATTTTAAGAATCCTATTACATATCATTCTTCCAACTAACATGACCTCATCAATCAGGAATGCTTGATAAATCAAGACTGAAAAAAAACAGATTAATCATGTATGCTAGTTCAAAATACTTATAAGAGTATGAGACGTGATTTAATTCAACCTCAAGGAATGGTTATGAACTATCTTCAATTAATACTAACTCAAGAATGCTTGATAAAACAAGACTTACAAAAACAGATTAATCTGTCACGAAGGTTCACAATATTAATAATAACATGAGATAGAACTGTGTAAATCATAACCTAGAATAAAACAGAAAATGATGGAAACACATAAGAAGATAAATAATACACTCACCATACAATTTGTGAGTCCTCAATAGTGCCTCTGGATATATTATATGTTCAAAAAGGTACAACACAGTATGACATGAAATATACAACCAACGAACCCTTTCTTCCTTGCCTTACATAGTATATATACAAAAAATGAGTTATGTTAAAAGCCTCCATAAAAAGTGCAATTCTATTTTTAGATACTTTATTACAATCCTCTACATATAGTAGATCTTATCTTAAACATAAAAAAGTAAACTAAAATACAACTGAAGTCAAAACATGACAGTATGGAGCTCGAAATGGATGAGTTGAGGTGGCTGAGTACTCCTCGTTTCCTGAAAAATTGGCTCCACAAAAAGTGCAAATGCCAACTAAAAAGAACACCTGGACCCTTATCTGCAAAAGTGTAGGAGTAGCTAACTGAAAGGAGTAACCAACTAGAATATACCTTGACTGGATGACACTTTGCAAAAGACTATTACCCTTGAGGCTGCATTCACTTTATCACCACTTAATGTCATTCTCTTGAAACCAGGACCAAAAAGAAACCTTTTCACCTTCTTATACATATTCCGAAAATAATAGCTACTTTTCTTTAAAAGGCAGCTATTTTTGAAATTACTGTATATAAGCCAAAAATGACATGATTCATCAGATATTCGTGATTTTTTACATTCACTCATTAGAGATATATTATAGAAGCAAAAATTATGATAGCTTCTGCCTTTGTGAACCTCTTGTTTGGCTTTCTCTTCTGTACTTGCTTTTTTCGTTGAGTCTTCTTCTTCCTTGGTTCATGTTTTGGGCTTTCATCTCTGTTTATTATTTCATCCCTGAGAGCAGGGTTGGCGATGAGTTTAATTGTTAGTATGATCTTGTTCTTTGGTCTGGTTTGAGGCCTTAGAATGTAGGGATTAGGAATGTAATAATGCCTCCTTTTTCCATAGACAACTCTACTTGATTGTCCTTCTTCAAACCCTGACTCACTGAACTCTGTTTCACTGCTATCCTCCTCAAAATATAAATATGAATGGATTATAGCTTTCCTCTTCCCTTTGGCTGAAGAACTGATAGATGAATAAAGCTCAGCTATGGTAGGTTCTTCTACTTTAATGGTCTCTGAAACTTTGCTTTTCCCCCTTTTGAGTGAGGAAAAGACTTGTGCAAGTGTATGCTCCTCTGGTGCTGGAGTGGCATTGTTTTCTTGATTCTCCTACCTAGCTTCTATAACAGGACTTCATGTCAAGGTTTCAGGGTTGACTTCCACTAAAGGTACCTCTTTCAAAATTGGTTTTCTCCTATGTTTACTCTATGAAGAGGAAGATACATCTTGCTTTCTCTTAGACATAGTGTTTTTGTCAGGTAGGGTAGATTTTTGTTTTAGTTTGTTTGCATGCTCCTGCATGAAAGACATCAAGTTCTGTGGATCCTTAGATGATCTTCTAGTGTAGACCTCCTTGGTTGGTTTCACTGTAGGTATAGGAGTTATGTTTGGTGTAGAAGTGGTGGTTTGAACTCTAGATTTCCTAGCTGGGTTCCTAGTTTGTCTACTAGATGATATTGAAAATGGACCAGCTTGTGAAGGAGTAAATGTAGGTGTAAGGCTTGAATGCTTCTCTTTGGCCTTTAGCCTTATAAGCCTTCCTACCCTTCTTGATTTAAGACTGCTAAATCCTTCATCTACTAAAAACTTTTCCCATGTGGTTCCCTTCTTTCTAAGATGATAAACCACCAGTATTTTGATCAAAGCCCTATGATAGAGATTGTGAAGAGAATAACCTAGGGTTATCTATATTTTTTGGAACATTGACAATAGAGATTTATGAAGGAAAAATGGTAGATTCATAGGTTTAGAGCTCGAGATGTGAGGTAGAAACCTCATTCGGTATTTATGCACAGTAGAAAACATACCCTCGTAGGTTATATAACGTTGTACAGTGGTAATGACATCTTGCCACTCGAGCCTAAAATATGAAATATGAATAGTAGGGGTCCAACCAATATTTTCATGTCAAGCTTTAAATATGGATTCGAATCATCTTTAAGCATAATTTTGTTCTTATGCCAGGACTCACCTGTAGTTGATTTTTGGGTAGCCCTTGCAATGATATTATATATGATTTTGAAGGTCTGAGACCCCAGCTTGACCTATTCTCCATCGAATGTCTTGGAAAATGCCTAAGCCACTGCCACATTTTCACCTGAAATCTTCCTTAAAAACTGATAGCACCCTACTGCTTTGAACTGAGGCTTAGCACGATGGTCAAAAAAATAGGTATTGGCCAGTTCTGAACGGTTCACCTTACCACCCTTGCCCATATTGTTAACAGTTAACCTAACCACAAGTTCACACTTGTAAAACGAGGAAAAACAATCCTCCACGAAGCCCTAAATGCGCACACTTGGTAACAAATTGTTTTGCTAGAAGATAAAAACGTTTTGTTGTATCTGTCACAAGAGTAAACGGAGACAAAGCTCTTCATGCCCTAAAACTCGGTGAGAGGGAGTGACATGAAACTGAAATGATTTAAACTCTTCTGCCAACTCATTTCACCGAACCTTTCACTCCATCACATTTTTTACTAATAGCTACTCGTAATTCAACTTTAATACATTTCACCTTTAATGAGTAGAAATATATTTGAGTAGCCTTAGCAAATAAATATATTTTTTACTAATAGCTTGTAAAACCAGATCTTCTAAGGAAAATAGTTGCCTCTCTAGGAAGGATAGTTATTCCTGTGTTATTCCTAACACAACTGATGACTCTGAAATTTTGTCTTTAACATTGGATAGAAATATCATGGTGAATGAATAAGACTTCTCAAGTTAAACCCATGACCTTAACTACTCAAAGCAGTTAAAAGACTTATTAAAGGAAAATTTACCCTAATAACTCTATAACACAAACCCTTGGTACCCTTGGATTTTGTGCCTTTGAAACTAATACCCTTGGATTTTGATACAATTGTACTCATGGCTGCTAGATACCCTTGGTATCTATTCGGCTTCTTGATTTCACAGAATGACCCCTTGGGGCAATATGTCTCTCGGCATCGTCGAGAGTGGCCCTGAGCCATGAGGGTCTCTTCTTATTTGAAGGAGGTGGATCAATAGGATCCCTTGGTCCTTTAGCATCAGGCATCGAGTCATCCTTCGATTCTTCATGCCTTCTAGCTTCTTCTTCTTCTTTGTCTTCCTTTGAGCTAGGAAGATTTCTTACTTTCTTGAGGGAAACTTCTTCATCGAAGGTGACATCGTGGAAGATCTCCACTTCTCTTTGACCAAGCACATAGATTCTATATTCCTTTGAAGTTTCACTATAGCCCACAAACATTTCCTTCTTTCCAGAAGCATCTAGCTTGCTTCTCTTTTCTTTCGGCACATGAAAATAAACAGGACTACCAAAAACTCAAAAATGAGAAACATCGAGTTTCTTACCAATGAAGACTTCTTTGGGAGTCTTAGAGTCTAGATCAGAATGTGGTCATCTATTTTTTACGTACACAGCAGTGTTCGCATCTTCTCCCCATAGAAAATTCGGAAGACCTTGGTCATATAGCATGGAACAAGAAGCTTCCATAATGGTCTTTTTCTTTCTTTTAGCAACACCATTTTCTCAGGAGTATACACAATTGTGGTCTCCCTCTTAATTTCAGATTCTCTACAAAATTCATTGAACTCATTTGACTCGTACTCGGTCCCATTATTGGTCCTCAAATTTTTTATTTTATTCTCGATTTGATTTTACACTAAGGCCTTGAAGGTACAAAACCATTTGAATGCTTCGTCCTTCTTCTTCAAGAAATATATCGAGGTCTTGCAAGAGAAGTCATCTATAAAATTCATGTAATAGGAACATCCTCTCAAGGATGTTACGGGTAGAATACCAAATAAATTAGAATGTATCAATTGCAAGATGTCTTTGTGAGACTTGAGGGGAATGGTCCCCTTGTATGCTTCCCTTTGACACAACCATGACATATACCTTCATGATCATATTTAAACTCATGCATCCCTATCACCACCTTACTTGCTTCGGGAAGCGCTTTGTAATGAAGGTGTGAAAACCTCCAGTGCCATAACTCAGCTTGAAGAGTTGTATCACATGACATGGTCCCCAACAGACTTCCTCCAACCTGGTAGAGTGTATCAACTCTAAAATCAATAGTAAGAGCTTCTTTGAATTTCTTCTTCTGGATGCATACCTTTCCATAAACCAATTCTACCTTGAATCCTTTGTCTTCCACTGTCGAAATAGACACAAGGTTCTTCTTCAAATCAGGTACATGCAACACATTTTGTAAATGGAGGACTTGACCTTGAGATAGATGAAGAGTCACAGTCCCTGTCCCTTTCATGGGATAGATGGCATTATCTCCAAGGATAATTTCTAGATTAGAATCCTTCTCAATCAAATCAGAGATGACTTCTTTATAACCAGTGAGGTGCCTTGAAGCACCACTATCAATCAACCAGACATCCAGGGTGTCGGGAGGAGATGCAGCAGAGAGGGAAGATACAAGAATATATTCATTTTTCTTATTATCAACAACATTAGATTCATTGTGCCTGGAATTTCTTGACCTCTTGAAAGGTTTCCCATTTCCACTTTGAGCAGAGGGAGCCTTCTTGTTAATTTTGGACAAATAGGTCCAAACTCCATGTTGTGATGCTCAGATGAAGATGCCAATATTTTTATTGGATTTCTCTTTTGGAGAGGTGCAAGCTCGATCTAAATATCATCTTGATCCGATGAGAAAAACATTTATTTTGAATTAATTCCACTTATGTGCAAGGTCGGCCAAAATTGTAATGTAGGCTTGAAGCCCCAACAGATGTGTCACACACCCTCACTGATGGATATATATGGGTCAACGTTGGAGGTCATTTTCACCATCACTCATCACACATTCTCTCTCATCATCTAATTGGTTTGATCATCATCTTGGAGGCTCTTCTTCTCTCACACGTGGGAAATTACAGCAAAGGATTTTCTGGTTTTGACCTAGGGTTTTCAGCGCATATTTGACCAGTGTTGACTTTAGTCAACGCATGGTAAAAATGACCTCAAAATCTCCCAAAATTCTGATTTCTGCAGTCCGCAATTTTTGGCACAAAAATAGAGGCTGGATGTTGACTTTGACCAGGATGCGTTGACTTTTGCTGATGTTGTTTTGAGTTGACCGTTGACTGGACAGTGTTGACTTTTGTTGACTCTGGGGTTGACTGTTATAGAGTTTTCTGAGAGGGTTTTTTGACACATTCTGGTTAGCTAACCATGTAGATACTTTACTAGTTGAAGCATCCTGTTGACCGTCGTAACGCACCACAACACATATATTTTGTTGATCAAGTTAAGTGTATTTTTTGCTTGTCTTCTGTCGATCTATTGGTATGTTCTATCAGCATTTTACTTTCTTTTTTATGTGATTATTGTCTGATATTGGGAATAAAAGTAAATTTGCATCAAGCATAGAACATCTATGAAAATTTACATGGCATCAGAGCTAAGGTGAAGACAAAGCCCAAGTTTGTATTAAGAGCAATCACCGAAGAAAGAGAATTTTTCAAGGACCCATGGGTACCTCAAACTATAATGGCTGCAAAGTTGATGACAAGTTGACTGGGAAGGAATAATTCCATGCCTGGAAGATGACTTTGGATCTAATGTTGGAAGACCAAGATGTCATGGACTATGTGTAGGGTAAAATCCAAGAGCCTCCATCATCTACACCTGCTGCCACCAAGTCAAAATATAAGAAGGGGGAAATCAAAGCAAAGTTGATGATCTAGGATTCAATTCATAAGAGTCTGGTTGCCTACATATCTGAGATACACACATCCGAGGAGATGTATGATAAGTTGGTCAACATGTTCAAGGCCAACAATGCAAATCAAGTCCTTTTCTTCAAGAACCAACTGAATAATCTGAAGAAAGGCATGGATGAATCCGTTTAATATTATTTTCTAAATTTGATCGAAATCAGAAATAATCTTCTGGCCATTGGGGAGACAATAGCTGATCGAGAAATGGTTCTCACCGCACTTGGAGGTCTCTCCTTCGAATGGCATGTATTCAATACTACCATTCTCAATAACAATGTGATCCCTAATTTTGACGAAGTATTATCGAGATGCATACAAGAGGAAATAAGAATGAAGTAATATGAAAATGAAGGTAATTTCGCCTTCACCTCTTGTGCTAAGAAGAAGAAAAATGGTGGTCCGAGGAACCATGGAAGAGTAGGGGCCCAAGGAAATAAAGGAAGATGTTACACGTGTAACAAGACCGGCCACTATGCTAGAGAATGCCCTAATAAGAAGGATTCTTCTGGGGATGATGACAACAACAACAACCGGAAGAATGACAATCAAAGGAACAACAGGTTCAAAGGAAAGAGGAAGGCTCCCTCTGGTCGCAATGGAAATGGGAAACCTTTCAAAAGGTCGAGAAATTCCAGGTATGAGGAATCGAATGTTGTTGATGATAAAAGAAATGAATTCATTCTTGTATCTGCCCTCTCTGCTGCATCTCCACCTGACACTACGGATGTCTAGTTTATTGATAGTGGTGCCTCAAGTCATCTCACTGGGTTTAAGAAAGCACTTTCTGATTTGGTCGAGAAGGATGTTAATCTGGAAATTATCCTTGGAGATAATGCCACATATCCCGTGAAAGGGACTGGGACTATGACCCTCCACTTATCTCAACGTCAAGTCCTTCGCTTGCAATATGTACTATATGTGCCTGATTTGAAGAAGAACCTTGTGTCTATTTCAGCCATGGAATACAAAGGTTTCAATATGGCATTCGTTGATGGGAAGGTTCACATCTAGAAGAAGAGCTTCAAGGAAGCTATCAAGATTGGGTTTAGAGTTGAGACACTCTATCAAGTTGGAGGAATTCCACTAGGAGCGATGACATGTGATACTATCTGACAGACTAAACTATGGCATCGGAGGTTTGCACACTTTCATTACAAAGCCCTTCCCAAAGCAAGGAAGGTGGTGATGGGGATGCCCGAGTTCAAAAATGATCATGAAGGTGTATGTCAGGGTTGTGCCAAAGGAAAGCATACAAGGGGACCTTTCCCCTCAAGTGTCACAAAGACATCTGGTGTCTTGCAATTAATACATTCTGATTTGTCTAGTATGTTGCCTGTGACATCCTTAGGAGGACGTTCTTATTAAATGGCGTTCATAGATGAATTCTCTCGCAAAAAATAGATATACTTATTAAAGAAGAAGGATGAGGCTTTCATGTGGTTTCGTATTTTCAAAGCCTTGGTGGAAAATCAAACAAGGAAGAAGATCAATATTTTGAGGACCGATAATGGCACTGAATATGAGATGAACAAGTTCAATAACTTTTGCAGAGAAGCTGGCATCAAGAGGGAGACCACAACCGTATATGCTCCTGAGAAAAATGGAGTTGCTAAAAGAAAGAACAGGACCATTGTGGAAGTTTCCCGTGCCATGCTATGTGACCAAGGTCTTCCTAATTTTCAGTGGGGAGAAGCTACGAACACTGCTATGTACATTCAAAACCGATGCCTGCATTCCGCTCTGGACTCCAAAACACCCGAAGAGGTTTTCTCTGGTAAGAAACCTAACGTCTCTCATTTTAGATTTTTGGTTGTCTCGTTTATTTTCATGCGTAGAAAGAGAAGAGGAGCAAGCTAGATGCTTCTGGGAAAAAGGGAATGTTTGTGGGCTACAGTGAAACTTCGAAGGCTTATAGAGTCTATGTGCCTGGTCAAAGAGAAGTGGAGATATGCCACGATGTTACCTTTGATGAAGATGCTTCTTTTAGGAAAGTAATCAATCTTCCGAGCTCGATCATGAAGTTAGGTCTGGAAATTAGGAAGAACCGAAGGATGAGACGATGCCTAATGTTGAAGGACCGATGGACCCTATTTATCAACCTAATTCAATGAAGAGAAGACCCTCATGGCTCAGGGACACTCTCGAGGATGTCGAGAGACATATGGCCCCAAGGGAGACATTCCATGAAAGCAACAAGCCTAATAGATACCAAGGGTATCTAGCGGCCATGAGTACAATCGTACAATCTGAGCCTGGATCTTTTGAAGAATTCGTAAAGAATCAAGTCTCGAAGGATGCTATGCACAAATAATATGAGTCCATTATGAATAATGATTTCTAGGATGTGGTTCCGAGACTGGAGGAAAAAGTTGTTGTCACCTCGAAATGGCTCTATAAGATCAAGCATGGATCTTATGGTAGTGCTAAAAATTTCAAGGCAAGATTCGTTGCCCGAGGATTCTCTCAAAAGGAAGGCGTAGACTATGATGAAATATTTTCACCTGTGGCTCAATATACCACCATATGATCTATCATATCCCTTGCTACTATGCAAGGATGGAATCTTCATCAAATGGATGTGAAGACCACATTTCTGCATGGTGCGATAAAGGAAGAGGTGTATGTGAAGCAACCTCTCGGCTTCGAAGTCTAGGATCGAGACACTCATGTTTGCAAGTTGAATAAATCCCTCTATGGGTTGAAGCAATCGCTCAGGGCTTGGTATGAGAGGATAGATAGCTACCTGATGAAGTTGGGCTTCACTATTAATAATGCTGATCTGAACCTTTACTTCAAGGTTGATAGAGAAAAGCCTCTCATTTTGGTGTTGTATGTGGACGACCTCTTCCTGACAGGTGCTGACCCTCTCATTCATCAGTGTAAGAGGGAGCTCGCTTTTGAGTTCGAGATGAAGGACCTAGGACTGATGCATTACTTCCTATGCCTAGAGGTTTAGCAGAGACCTGGAGAGATTTTCCTTTCTCAAGGAAAATATATTTTGAAGCTGTTGGAAATATTTGGAATGGTGGACTGTATGTCCGTGTTGACACCGATGGAGCTCAACTTTAAGAAGTTGAGTGGCAGCGCTGCTGGGCCTGTACTATAAAATCCTATTGATTGTCATTAACTCGTAGGGGCACTGATGTTGTTAGTGAACACCCATTCGGATGTATGTTTTGCAGTGAACACTTTGAGTCAACACATGGTTGATCCTCATCACATTCACTGGGTTGGTGCCAAGAATCTGTTGAGATATCTTTGGGGCACAATAAACCATGGGTTGAGATACACTACTGGGAGCGTGACACTCCATGGATATATTGATGTCGATTGGGTTGGCAGTGTAGTTGATCGCAAGAGCAAATTTGGACATTGCTTCACACTTGGGTCTGCTTCGATATCTTGGATGAGCCAGAAGCAGAAGTCGGTGGCTTTGAGCACCGTTGAGGCCGAATACATTGCAGCGAGTATGGCATGTTTTGAAGTATTTTGGTTGCGAAATATCTTCAGTGAGATGTTCGAGCATGTGCTAGATACCACCGTTATCCTTTGTGATAACCAAATTTGGATTCGGTTGTCCGAGAATACCGTGTTCCACAATCGATCCAAGCATATTGATATCAGGTACCACTTTGTTCGGGATATGGTACAGTGAGGCATCGTAAGGCTCGATCATATAGGAACTGATGAGAAGTTCGTGGATATTCTCGCAAAGCCCTTGGGGAAGGTCAAGTTCCTAATCTTCCGTGAGAATCTTGGTATCATGGAACGACCCTATGATGAGGGTCATGTTGGATGATGAGCTCTGGAAGCTCTAGGGGACCTTGGGGATAGCTTCTTGGAGCTATAAGCAACCACAGGGCTAGGCTTGTTGAACCTTGTTGGAGTGCTTCTGCCCCACCATTATGATATTGAGTTGGTTCACCTCTCATGATCTATGCCCCGCATGCATTCTACCCATGGAGTCTCGGACTCATGGGAAGTACCTCTCATTTGGCCAATGAGGTGGGAAAATCTAGAGACCAGTAGCAAAGAACAATGGACGCATCGGAGATTGTCATACTCTCTATGTCTAGGATGGCACGTGTCCAACCACTTGATCTGGGATCAAGTCTAGTGAGGTTTCGAACCTCCAACTGACTTCGGGTCAGTTAAAGAAACTTTGGGTTGGTATGTGACTCCTTTGAGTTCTATAGAGGTTTCAGACCTCTGATATGAATTTTTTAGCCAGTAGTGATGTCTTTGTGACTCACCTTTTGTTCTGAATAAAGAATCCAACAAAGCAAGTTACGGCGAGATGACACACGATGTTTGGATGGCACAGGTGGATGGAGTTGTCCCTAGTTGAGAGGGAGTGTTAATTTTGGACAACTAGGTCCAAAATCCATGTTGTGATGCTCAGATGAAGATGCCAATATTTTTATTGGATTCCTCGTCCAGAGAGGTGAAAGATCGATCTAAAGATCATCTTGATCTGATGAGCAGAACATTTATTTTGAATTAATTCCACTTATGTGCAAGGTCAGCCAGAATTGTAATGTAGGCTTGAAGCCCCAACTGATGTGTCACACACCCTCACTGATGGACATATATAGGTCAACGTTGGAGGCCATTTTCACCATCACTCATCACTCATTCTCTCTCATCATCTGATTGGTTCGATCATCATCTTTGAGGCTCTTCTTCTCTCACACGTGGGAAATTGCAGCAAAGGATTTTCTGGTATTGACCTAGGGTTTTCAGCATGGATTTGACCAGTGTTGAATTTGTTCAACGCATGATCAAACTCACCTCAAACTCTCCTAATATTCCAATTTCTACAGTCCGCATTTTTTGGCACAGAAATTAAGGCTGGACATTGACTTTGACCTGGCTGCATTGACTTTTTCTGTTGTTTTTTTTCATTGACCGTTGACTGGACAGCGCTGAATTTTGTTGACTTTGGGATTGAATGTTATAGATTTGTCCGAGAGTGTTGTGTGACACATTCTATTTGGTTGACTGTGTAGAGGCTTTGTTGGTTGAAGCATCCTGTTGACCGGTGTAACGCACCACAACACATATATTTGTTGATTAAGTTAAGTGTATGTTTGGCTTGTCTTTTTCCGATCTATTGGTATGTTCTATCAACATTTTACTTTCTTGTTTATGTGATTGTTGTTTGATATTGGGAATAAAAGTAAAGTTGCATCAAGCATAGAACATCTACGAAAATTTACACTTCCTCTTTTCTTTGAACTTGTTGTTCCTTTGATTTCCATTCCCCCTTAAGTTGTTGTTGTCATTATCCCTGGGAGATTCCCTTCTATTGGGGCACTCTCTGATGTAGTGAACAAACTTGTGTAGTGACCAAACTTGTGTAACATCTTTCTTTCCTTCCTTTGGGCCCCACTCTTCCATGGTTTTGAATTCTCGGACCACCATTGTTCCTCTTCTTTGCATGAGCAGAAAAGGCAGTAGGGTCACCTCCATTTCCATTAGAGGATGATCTCTCTCCATCATTCTTGTCTCCTCTTGAGTGCATCTCATTAATATTTCATCAAATCAGGAATCACATTGTTATTAATAATAGTGGTATTGAATACATACCAATCACGGGTGAGACCTCCAAGCACAATGAGAACCATATCTTGATCAGTTATTCTTCTCAAATAGCTAAGAGATTATTCCTGATTTCAGTGAGCCTCATACAGTAGGATTGAATGGATTCTTCTAATGCTAAATCCAAAGGACATCTTCCATGCATGATAATCAGACTTGTCAGTCAACTTATTATCAAATTTGAAACCCTTATAGGTTGAGGAGGCCATTGGTCCTTCATAAGATTTATTCTTTGGTGATTGCTTTTCACACTATCTTGGACTTTGTCTTCTCCTCAGCTCTGATACCATGTTAAATTTAGACAAACATGTTATGTTCTATACTCAATGCAGTTTCACTTCAATCTGATTCAATTTAGAAATCAATAAATATGAAAGTAAAATGTTGATAGAACATAATAATAGATCAATAGGAGACAAGCCAATAATATAAATCAGAATTTACAATTCTTCTTGTCTAGCAAATATAGAGAGTAATGTTCGTTACGGCAATCAACGCGATGCACCAGCCAGCAAAGTCTTTCTCAACATCATATCAGCCAATCCTCCAAGTGTCACACACACCCCTCAAAGATAGCTCCAAAAAAGTCAATGCTGGTCAACAAAAAAAGTCAATGCAGAAAAGTCAACAATGGTCAACGTTGCGGTTTAGGGTTGTGGTCAAAGGTCCCCTTTTTCCTTGATCTTTGTGCCCTCTAATGTGAACTCAAGAGATCAGATTTTATGCCCAAGTTGGAGGTAAAAATTCCAATATTTTACCCACGATCAGCGCCAGTCAATGCACCAGCAAAAGAGCCCTAAAATGGTTTGCACTTCTTCAACTTCAGATTTGCACGTGTGAGAGAGAGAGGCCTCCAAAGGCTGAATGAAACAATCAGATCACAAGAGGAAATGTGTGATGATTTGATGATCAAATGAGCTTCAAGTCTCTCCAATTTATATCCATCAATGAGGGTGTGTGACACATCTATTGGGTTTGAAAGCCTACATTACAAATCTAGCCAACCTTGCACATGTGTGGAAAATAAAATCAAAATATATGTTCTTCTCATCCAAACAATATGATCTTTAGATCAATCTTGCACCTCTCCGAAAGAGGAATCCAACTAAAATATAATCATCATCATATGAGCACTGCAACATGGAGTTTGGACTTAACATTAAATTGATTATTTTGATTTCAACCATTTTAGGAGTGTCTCCACACAATTAAAATGAATACAGAAATATCCCCACAAAGCATTAACAATAAACATATAAATGAAAGCACAGAGAATAGTTAATAGCTATTAATTAATTAGTTATCTAGAGTTAATTATGAAGCTATAAATGATAGCATCAAAATATTAATAGCATAATTGTAATAATTAAATGAAACCTACTAATATCAATAAGGAAACCTACTAACCTATAATACGATAGCTATCTATTTTCATTAATAGTTAATCATTAATGAGTTAAACTCTGCAGTGCAATAGCTATTACATTTAATTATTATTAACTTGACTATTAATAGACTATTGTGCATTTAATTATAGTTTTTAATTCTCCATTATTAATGTTTCTTTTGACAATTATTTTACATGGGCAACTTTTATAATAGCTATTACAATTTTAACTTGACTATTAATATACTATTGTACATTATTTCGCATTAATGTTTTCTGCTTTTGATAATTATTTTACATGGACAATTTTTTCACATAACCAAAACACAAATAGTATACACTGTTAAACTCCAATAAATAAACTATTGTGCATTTAGTTATAGATATTAATTCTTTCTCATTAATATTTTCCTTTGAGTGTTTCTTTGACACTATAACATTGTTATGCCTAACCCAATGTTGCAGGCCCCTTAAGTGGGTGGGGGGTGGAAAAGCAGCTCTACACAATGTTGAAGAGAAAAGCTCTATACACTATCTTTGGGCACATTACAATTCTCTGCACAAACTAGTTTTGACAGCTTCTGCATCCCCACACAATATCATTCTTGGAACTCTCGAGTTTGTTGGGAGACATATTAACAAATAAAAGCCTCCAAAAATCTATTAACTTGGAAGACAAAGATTCCTCACATTGGCTTCGTGCACATTACAATTAAAAACTACATATTCAAATTATTAAAAACGTAATTGTAACTCAATCCATCTTTAAACTATATATTCAAATTATTAAAAATTTAATTTCACAAGTGAATGGGCCAGCCGGAGTGCAAAGAAAACACATTTCTCTGCACAATCAACTTCTCTGCACTACTAGTGCAAACTATATCTTATCCTTTATTATGCCTATGCTTGACGTGATAAATCATTCCTTTATAATGTTTTTTAATTTCAAAAATATGAATACAATTATATATTCAAATTATTAATCATTTATGATTTTTTTTTAAATTTTGAAAACATAAATAAAACTATATATTCAAATTATTAAAAAAAAAAAAAAAAAAAAATCGAAATAAAAAATAAAACTATATATTCAAATTATTAAAAACGTAAAGGCAACTCAATCGAGCTTTAAACTATATATTCAAATTATTAAAAACTTAATTACACAAGTGAATGGTTGTGCGAGTGAATGGTTGTGTGGGAGTGCAGAGAGAACAGGTTTCTCCAATTTTGAAAACATAAATAAAACTATATATATTAAAAAATGTAATTGTAACTCAATCCATATTTAAACTATATATTCAAATTATTAAAAACTTAATTGCATAACATGAGTGAATGGTTGTGCCGGAGTGAGGAGAAAACACTTTCAAAAACCTAAATAAAACTATATATTCAAATTATTAAAAGATGTAATTGTAACTCAATCGAACTTTAAACTATATATTTAAATTATTAAAAACTTAATTGCATAACATGAGTGAATGGTTGTGCGGGAGTGAGGAGAAAACACATCTCTCCGAACGATCAACTTCTCCCCACTATTACCAACTTCTTCGCACTATTACTACACAGGATATCTTTAAGACTATCGCAATAGCCAAAATCACTACTAGTGCACACGATATCTCTAAGACTATCACAATTTCCAAAAGCATGCCCCTCCTCGAAAATTTCATAGAACATTTCATGTTAATTAAACTATTGTTGAAGCTTGTGTAGAGAGAGTTTCGTGTTGAAATATTTCACTATGTAGAGAGCTCTGTGTAGAAAGCTTTCATTATGTAGAGAGATATCTAGCATTTGACAGTGTTCGATTGTTTAATTGGTTATTTTGATTTCAATAGTTTTAGTAGTGCCTCCCCACAATGAAAATGAAAGCAAAAATCTCAGCACGAAGCATTAACGATAAAAATATAAATAAAAGCATAAAGAATAGCTAATACTTATTACTTAATTAGTTGTCAAGAGTTAATTATGAAGTTATAGATGATAAGAGCACAATAGTAATAGAAAAATGTACTATAACTATTAATAATTGTAATATAATTAAACGACAACACAAGGAAACCTACTAACCTATCATACTATAATGGTTAACTATTTTCATTGATAGTTAATAATTAATGAGTTAAAGTGTACATTGCAATAGCTATTACATTTAACTATTATTAGCTTGACTATTAATAGGCTATTGTGCATTTAATCATAGCTATTAATTCTCTATCATTAATGTTTTCTTTTGATAATTATTTTACATGGACAATTTTATTTTTTTAAGCTTGGCTAGAGTACATATTCATCATGTCCAATATATCTTCACATCAAGGAGTGCATTAACAAAGCACCAGATCACCCTCTATTCAAGACCTTGTGGAATTTACATGGACAACATTTATAATACTATAGCTATTATATTTTGATTTGTTAATAGTTAACAATTAATGAGTTAAACTCTGCATTGCAATAGTTATTACATTTAATATTATTAACTTGACTATTAATAGGCTATTGTGCATTTAATTTTGCATGGACGACAACTTCTTCGCACAACTAAAACACAAATATTACTATTAAACTCACATTAATGTTTTATTCTTTTGATAATTATTTTGAATGGACGACAACTTTTTCGCACAACAAAAACACAAATATTATTATTAAACAAAAATGTTCAAACTTTCATTAACTATTAATAATTAATGATTTAAACACTAATTAATTATTTAAACTCCAATAGTTATTACATTTTACTATTATTAACTTGACTATTAATAGATTATTGCGCATTTAATTATAGCTATTAATTCTTTATCATTAATGCTTTCTTTTGATAATTAATTTACATGGACAACTTTTATAATACTATAGCTATTGACTTTTTTTATTAATTAGGTTGATAGGTCTTTCTTTTAAATCAGTGGACCTTGGATTTTCATCTACCTTTTCTATTTAAGCGTGACATATGTGCACCATAGAACTATGACATCTGTACAATATAGTTTCATATATTTCGACCTTTTACGCAAAAGTAACGCTTGTCACACTTGTCGGGGTCGATCCCTGCACCTGGAAGCTTGCCGACATCTGTACAATTTTATTTTCAGGTATTTCACCCTCTTATGCATAATTTATGCTTGTCTCACTTTCCGGCATTGATCCTTGCACATGGAAGCTTGTCGTGCTTACCAGGGGTCAATCCCTGCACCTGGAATTCCGTTAGATGTTCCTCGGTTGGACGAGTCGTGTCGAACCAGAGACCTCTGTGTGCGAGCAAGTGTCCTGAACATCCTATTCTGCTCTTCGAGTGTGCAAATGGAGTCTCATTCTTGATATTGTGACCCCAGTGAAACTAACCTGGATGTGGTTAATGTCTGAAAGTCATTAGAATTAGTGTGCTTGAAAATGAAATGGGAAATGAATTTATTCATTAATATACCACCAAAATTCGAAGGCCAAGCCTGGTGTTTGGTTGTTGCCATTGTCAACAAATATCTCTGAATAAATGTATCAATCATTTCCTACCATAACCCCTCTTGCAAACGTTCAAAATTTGAACATGGAAGAATGTATAATTTCTTAAAGATGTTCTCTCCAAAGTTCAAAGCAACTCCGCCTAAATCTTTGAAACTGGCAATATTCTTTGTTCAAGTAAATAAAAATTGCAAGGAACCAACTTAAAATGTTCTACATTGTGTATTTACCAATCTTAGTGCCTGCTTTTTGTCATTTCTAGACATGATTTTTTTTCTTCTTTGCGCAACAAATTAGTTCGTTCAAATCAGGTGAATTGGGAAAATAACCAGAGCAACAAAAAAATGGCGGTAGGGAGGCTTCATGAGTGGAAGCTCAACGTGAATACAGTAGAAAAAGGATTTCATTTTAGATTGAAAATTACTAATGCCCAAGGTTGGTTTTCCATAATAAATCCAGACTTCTTCGAGTGTTTGTTAGGAAAATTTACATGGTATACATTTGTGTGGTTGTAGAATTCGTGGAGCCTTGAAAGTCCATGTAGGTTAGGGTGAGTATGCTTATATGGATTGTATAAGTAAACTTTTCCCCATGACTATGAAATACTATAATCTACAATCAATATGAAATTCATGATACCTTAGCTTACTCAAAAAAATGCCAACTTTACATATGCACCTGCTATAAAATTCTTCACTCGTATTGTTATTTTTTGGGATATTCATCATTCATATGCATGCCTTTAACCTTGTAAATGAAGGCAAATATGGTTGACTGTGGTTTTGAAATGCAATTCAGGAGCTAGCAAACCATTTTATGCCTTTGTCTCTAAACTCCCCACTCTCTAATCTCCGTAAGATACGGGTGTACATATACATAGATGGAACTAGTAACAGGGAAATCTATGTATTAGTTTTCCTTCTTCAGAGCACCCTTGCTCTACAGGTGATGGTTTATTAATTGATGACGTGGATTCTGAAATTCCACTGTATACAAGGTTTTTAGAAAACATGTTATATTTTAATAGAGCTTCAAAGCAATCAAGGATAGCGGTACGAGAATCTCCTTGTAAAATATAGGTTTCAAAATCATTGAACCTGTGACTAGTAAAAGGGCTTTCCTTTTCCTTTCTTTTTTCTTAACAGAAGGTATGGCCAATGAGATTTTGGAGAATGTTAGAACGAATACAATTTAATATTTTTGTATGCAATTTAAATTAACTAATGAGGTGGATTCTAAAAGTCCATTATATTCATGGTTTTTAGAAAACATTTTATATTTGAATAGAGCTTCCAAGAAAGGAAGGATAGTGGTATGAGAATATCCTTGTAAATACAGGCTTTAAAATCATTGAACCTGTGACTACTAAGAGGGCTTTCATTTTTATTTCTTAATTGAACCTGTGACTAGTAAAACAGATTTCCTTTTCCTTTCTTTTTTTCTTAACTGAAGGGATGGCCACTGAGATTTTGGAGAATGTCAACAACAATACAATTTAATATCTTTGAAAGAAAATTCAAGATATTGCTGAGTAATGTTCTTTATGAATCTCTTTAGCGAGTTAAAGGGAGTTCATGGAGGTTGGAAAGGGCTTAGTTTATGACAGAGAGAAATTAAATATTATAATTGCATCAGTTTTGGCTTTATTGAATCAATCTGGTCGGCCAATTGAAACGAGTAAGAAATCCTTATATATCTCTTCTTGATTCAAATAATTATTGAAAAAAGGAACTGCAAATGTTTCATTATTATCTCTTTTATCATAAATTTCATTATTAGTTATTTATGAATCGACCTGATTATCCAGAGAAAGCAATAAATTCTTAGCCTTCCTTCATAATAATCACAGGTGTTTTACAATTCCATTTTACTAAGGGGTGGAATACAAAAGATTATATAGTCATGTACAAATTGAACTGGCCTGTGTAAGGGAAATTACAAACAAAAATCAGTTGTCAATTGACATCATAAAATGAATGATCACTTCATCATGAAAATAAATAATGCTCTTAAAAAATATTTTAAAACTAGATACTAATGCCACAAAAATATTCTTTGAATATGCATATGAAAAATTAAATACTAATGCAACAAAAATATTCTTTGAATGTGAATATGAAATGGAAAATATCCAAATTGTATTGATGTTGCTTATGAATTAGCTTTCTACTGATGTTGTTTGTAAATTAGGTCTTTAAAACTATTATAAAATTAAAAGGTAATGGGTTCAAGGAGTAGGTAAAAGTGGCACTCACCTTAATAATAAAGATTTGTGTTGCGTGAGAACTAAAACAAAATTAATGAAGGCAAATAAATTGTGTACATCTTGACAGCATTTGTGTTTGATGAAGGTTGTTGTAAAATGAGAGATAAGTTAGCTCAAGGGTTAGCGAAAATCATGAAGGCAAACAAATTTTGTATATCTTGACAGCAATTGTGTTTGATGAAGATTGTTGTAAAATTAGAGATAAGTTATCTCAAGGGTTAGTTCAATTCGTTGACTCTCTTCTTAATTCCTATGGTTGAGTTAGCAAGAAGTGATCCCTTTAGGTGGATTTCCCTGGTACAAATATTTGACAACATTTGTGTTTGATGAAGATTGTTGTAAAACAAGAGATAAGTTAGACAATTTAGCTAGAGGATTACCTCAATTGGTTGACTCTCTTGTTAATTCATGTAGTTGAGTTAGTGAGAAGTGATCCCTTTAGGTGGATTTTTCTAGTACAAATATTTTGTGAAAGTAGTGGTCACTAATCTCATATTCAACTATGATAGTGCTATCATATAACCATAATTGTTATCAGTTTTCATATCGGCTAATTTATTCATTTCATTGAACTAAGATAGCCATCCTATATTACAGGTATATTTATATAGAAATATTCAAATAATTTTATATGATAATTATTTATTGTAAATTAAATATTTTGATATGGACAATAATAAAAACACAATTTACATTATATGTAGACATTCCAGCATTGTGATTACATTACCTTAATCTCAAACAAAATAAATAATGTATAACTTCATCGAAACTATTATCATCAAATTGATCTTGATTGGTTGCTCATCAATCAACTCAATGTACCTCTTTCAAACCACTTCTAACTGAAGATTAGCCTCTTCAGTTTGAGAGGGATCTCTCAAAGGGGGTTTATGATTTTCAATAAGGATAGTACTATATGGCTAACTCTATAGAATTGTAACTTGTTTTGTATGATTGCAGGTTGAAAAATGCAGCCTTGCTACCATTAGGCTTATGGAATCAACAATCAGTAGTCTAAGTGATAATGATTCTTCACATGGAAGTTGAGGCAAATAGAGGTTTTTAACAAAGATAATTCACACACATAACATAGGAAAACACAATCATTTCACCACTAAAGGAAGTCAAAGCATAATATTATGAATTCTGAGTAATTAGAGATGAAATCTACTGTAAGTGATAAAACATAAATATATAGATCAATAAGACATAAAAATCCTCATGAGAATCTCAGGTCTGGAAGTAGAATGTCACTTTGTATTATTGATAATGATCAAAAACATACAAGCAGCAATTTGGTGCAAATGTTCTCCAACCCTTTGCTTCTTAGATGTTTTGTCTATAAATAGACATTCTTTACAATATGGATGATCTGCCTGGTGGCTAGATCCTCGAATTCTACTATGACACCTTTCATAACTGAAATAAATAACTTAAAACAGAAAACTGACAGCTACCTTTAAAGAAACAAACTCCTAATAGGACTCTATCTCCTATTTATTACATTCCTCTATCCTATATGTGAAACAGTTACATGATGGTTACATAATGAATGTCACATGCTCGAAAGACACATGACCAAGTTTACCACCACTTTACATATTTATAGCACCCCTAGATCTGTGGAACATAACCCTTCTTTTTAGGAATGGATGACCTTCATCTTCAATGTTGTTTTGACTGATAACCTGGCTACATGGCACTCCCTTTGAGTCATAAATATCTGCTAATGAATTCCACTGACATGTTGGAAGTCTCCAGCTAGCAAAAATTCTTTTAAGATTCTCAAAATCCTTCAATAATTGCTCGCTCTGAAAACAGGGCAGTTTCGTAGAGAGTTTTAGTAGCGTAAGAAAAATAGCTTTTCCATCACTTTTCTTCACTTCTTTTTTGTTCCAACATCATCATCATGGCATGAAACCTTGCAACCATGGATACATCTCCTTAAAACATGCCAAAACTGAATTTAAATGCAAAAAATCACCTACAGGTTTTTTCGTAGCATATTTCGGGCTTCAAGCCTAGCGTACGCTTCGAAAATGTGCAAAAAACCAGAAATTTCTCCTTTCCAGAGCATCTTCAAAAATTGTCCTCCAGCTGCAAAATGTGGGTTCTCTGCATGTTATGAACCTCCCAAAACATTTTCCATCTTACCTTATTACTCTTGTGGTGTTTCCTCCTCATTTACAATCAGTTGACTAATGGGCTCTTCTACCACTGTCATCTTCAAACCTTTCTTTTCCAACTCTACATGAATCAAATCCAATTGCTCCTGCAGATCTTGCACTTGGTTTTTTAATGCCCTTTTCTTGGATTGTAAGTGCAGGTTTATATTTTTGATGTGTTTGACCTCTCCTCTTAGTGGTTGAGTCCACTTTATCAACTTTTTTGTATTGTCCAAGGTCTTTGAAACACTTTTGACTTGATCTTCCCAGATTTTTCTCATTTGCTCAAACTGAAATTTTTCAACTTTGTGTTTCTTTGCCTCTTGCTTCAAAACAGATATCTCCTCACCTGCCACCTTCAACTGCTCTTTAAGGGTTTCAATTTCTAATTTTTCAATCATTTTCTATCTACCCTTCCTTTGTTTGATAACTAGCTCTTCTTTTGCAGGTGAAGAGAGATCTATGATGCTTGGTGGCTGAGCAGTTTCATTTATCTTCTTAGTCTCTTTACTGCTTTCCATGACCTTTCTTGCATGTCTGGTCATTTTCTTTCTAGGTTGAAACATGAAACCAACATCATCACCTGCAAACTCTAATTTTTTAGTTGTCTAACCTTTCTTCAGCTTTCTTCCTCCATATTCAATGTCTTCAGCTTGGACAATGGGAGTTTCTTCAATGCCAATTGCATGCAAGATGTCCTCTAAGTTTCCTTTAACCACTTTTTGGCTCCTAGTAACTCTCTTGCTGCTTTGTTTGTTGATTGTTTGCTTCTGTTTTGCAATTTTTGTTTTAAGTGTGTCAATCTTTTGCAAAGGCTCTACCTGCATGTTCATTGGTTCTAGAGGAGATGATCTATTCCCTTCTTCAACTTCCTCTGCTACAGTTGGTGATGAAATGTTTCTATGTTTGGAGGCTCTTTTAGGAGTGACAGCATAAATTTCAAAACCACTCAGGAACAGAAAGGAAGTCCAATCTTTTTCTAGTCTCTTTACTTCCTCTAACACCAATAGCTTAATCAAACCATGATGAAAAAGAGAAGTTTCATTGCCTTCTATTTTAATTTGAACCTTATCTGAAATTTTACCTAAACTTCTGTATAAATAAAAGGGCAAGTGAAGTGACCTCTTACCCACAAAATGCAGAAGAAGCCTAAGGTGGTAGGAGTAGACCATGTGAAACCTTCCTTCACCGATAAAATATTTTTGAATGATCATCAACAGATTTGAATAGTTTTCCTTCATGAAACTCCTAGGGATAGCATTTGTCAGATCAATTTTACTATGTTATTGCTTGATGAACTCTTTGCAATTCTGCATTGTGAACTTGATGCCTTTAAACCACTGTTCCCCTCCTCGAGGGATTCCTGTTGCTATTGAAATGTTGTCTGGTGTCTCTGTAAGGTTCAACATTCCCACTTTTGAAGTCGTTCCTGTGAAACTGTTAGAAAAATCTTTGGAAACATGTAGATGAAAACCCTGCAACCTTTGATAGAATTGCAAGCAACCTATTCTTCTGAAAACCTCCATGGCAGTTGGGTCTTCATTGGGAAAATTCATGTCCATGGGTTCATACTTGTGGAAATGACCACCTTTGTTTGTTTTCTTCCTTGCAACCATGGGTGCTTTATATCTTCTCAGCCTCACTTGCTTGATGACACCTGCAAAGTTTAAATATGCCAGAAACCTACTTGGCTTGATGAAGCAGCTCTCCATAAATCCAATTACATGCAAAGATAAAGCGGAGTATGACAAAAATACTATGGGTAAGGTTTTATGGTTTAAATGAAGCTCATGCATTAATCATGACACATGCATGCCAAAAAGGGTAATGATGACCTCAGACATGGCTTTGTACCTTTGAATTAACTATGGGGCATTTGAACACCTCTACCCTTATCTCTCCAATCTCAATCACCATTTCATATCGAATTTGACAAGACAAACAATAAAACAGGTTTTCAAAAGATAAAGTTAGCTTTGTCCTCTTCATCAGCCACTACGAAACTATTAAGTGCTTCTGTGATAAAAATTGTTGTTTAAAACGTACAACACTAGGTGCTGAAAACCATCATGTCTTTTAACTAATGCATAGGGAATGAAAACTGACACCATATGAGGACTAATGGGACATGACATGACATAAATGGAGGTGACCTTGAACCTTAGGATAGGTTAAACATGTAAAAAATGAAATTTTCCTATACCAACTTGAAAAGGCTCAAGGAGACCTTATCCTTTTGATAAGTGAACTGTATGACCATGTCAAGTAATGTTTCACAATTTTATGAGTGATAATAGTGGCTCCACTTGGGATGGTGTGCCCCTGTGGTACACCAAAGAACCTATAGTTCCAGTGCCATCCATCTTTTTGGAAATAAAAAAACTTTGAAACTTGCCAAGCCTTCTTCAAAATATAATGGCCTTCAACTCGTGCTCAAGTTTGATGATCAGCTTGTCTTTATTAGCAGAAAATCATAATAAAATGGAATATATACAATGGAGTGAAAAATCAATAGAACTTAAGAGGAATAGTGCTTTAGAAACCTGCCATTGACAGGCCCTCCAACACAAGGTAGTCCATCCATCTTTTGTAGTAGATAAGTGTTGTTGCCATGGAATGCAACTACTATGAATGGACCTTTCTAGATATTCTCAAACTTACCATGTTTCCCCTTTTCTTCAATTCTAGCCTCCCACTTCAATACCACATCTTGAATCTGAAAATTTTCCTCTTTGACCTTCCTGTCAAATGTCTTCTTTATTCTGTTTTGAGACTGTTGATGGATATTATATACTTCCTCCCTTTTTTCTTGTAGATCTATCAACTGGTTTATTATCCTCTGAATAGCATTAGGCTCCTCCTCTAATCCTTGCAGAAATTTCATAATAGGCACTCCCAAGGATGTAGGAAAAATGGCTTCACCTCCATACACCAACTCATAAGGTTAAGTACCAATTGATCTTTTTGTACATATTCTATCAGCCCACAGAGCATACTTCAGCTTCAAATTCCATGATCTTTTGTTTTCCTGCAGCACCTTCTTAAATATTTCTCACAATGCTTTTGTTAGAAGAGTTAGCAAGACCATTACCCTGTGGGTAATAAGCACTAGAGTGTCCAAGTGTAATGTGATACTAATGAAAAAAACTCATCAACCTTTTGGATTTGAAATCCTGTGCATTGTCAGTGATAATCTTCATAGGACAGCCAAACCAGGACAATATGTGATTCTCTAAGAACTGGATAATGACTGAATCATTTTCCTGCCTTGTTGGGATTGCTTCAATCCACTTGGTGAAATAATATGTCGCTGTCAGGATCCATCGATGCTACCCTGAAGAATATGGGTGTATTTTACCAATAAAATCTAGCCCCCACTACTATAAAGGTGCCTCAACATAAATTGGCATCAAGGGTAAAGGAACTAGATTTTTCTTACCATAAAAAATCTGACATTCATGGGAGGCAGCTATCTTTTTGTAAACATATTTGAACATGGTCGGTCAATAGTACCCTACTCTGAGAATTTTGTTTGTTGTGGCCTTCCAATAGTAATGACCTCCACAATCTCCTTTATGAAACTCTTCAATCACCTTTTCAGCTTCCTCTTCCAGCAAACAATTCAAAAGAATGCCACCAGTATCTTTCTAGTACAGATTTTTATCTATAATGTAGTACCTCAAAGACTTCAGCTTCACAAACTTTTCTTTAGATTTATTTAATTCAGCAGAAGCTCTATGATGATGTAAGACAAAGACAATGTCTCTATACCAGTCAGATAGAATGCACTTTTCTTCAATAGGAATCAGCTCTTCATCTTCATCTGATCATTTTGAAATTTTTGCAATAAAATTCATAACAAGGCAGTCAAAAATGGATTGTGCCATCAGCTTTCTTAGCCCTTGTCTTTTCACCAATTTTGTATGTCTGATTTCAATATCATACTCCATCAAATTAGCTATCCACTTCCTCGCTTGCCATCAGGATCAGCTTGAGTCAAAATGTCCTTCACCACAGTGTTAGGCACAAATGCTATGACATGAGAATGCAGAAAATAAATTATGAAGTCTTTTGTGGCCTTGACCAAAGCATATTCTTGTTTTTCTAAGATGTTATACTTCAGCTCTGAATTAGCAAGGGTTTTTCTAAATAATGAAATGGGATGCTCTGTACCTTGTTGTCCTTTCTGCAGTAAAACTCCAGCAATTATGTTTTCTGATGCAAATGTAAAAACCAAAATTTCTTTTGAAAAATCTGGGCTAATCAATACTGGGGCCTGAGTGAGTGCCTTCTTAATTTCTTCAAATTACTGCTTTTCTTCAACTGTCCATTTAATATCAGCTCCTTTCGTCAGCATCTTGGTTATATCTTTGACAATCTAAGAAAATTTGGGAATAAAC
This sequence comes from Pinus albicaulis, assembly GCA_034641835.2. Taxonomy (NCBI): domain Eukaryota; kingdom Viridiplantae; phylum Streptophyta; class Pinopsida; order Pinales; family Pinaceae; genus Pinus; species Pinus albicaulis. The sequence goes on from CM076570.1 coordinate 398,915,906, forward strand.
CTTCCATCAAAATTCACTCTCCCAAGGAAAGACTGAATTTCCTTTTTGTTCCTTGGCAAGTCAACATTCTGAATGGAATTGACACTATTTGGATCAATATTTATCCCATATTTTGATATAATATGCACAAGAAAATTTCCAGAAGTTAAAGCAAAAATACTCTTAGTGGGATTAAGAGAAATACCAAATCGCCTACACTTCAGCAAAACTTTCTCCAGATGCTTCAAATGGTCTTCCTCTCTTCTTGAGAATACAGTTATGTCATCCAAATAGACAACCACCAACTTATTCTTCTCCTCATCAAAGGAAATTTCCATTGCTCTTTGAAAGGTTGCTCCTACATACATCAAACCAAAGGGCATCTTGGCATACATGAATGTCCCCCATGGTGTAGTAAAAACAATTTTCTCCTGGTCTTCTGAGTGTGCCAATATCTGATTGTATCCTGAAAAACCATCCAGCATATACATCCTTTGGGAACCAACAATATTCTGCAGAATTTGATCCATCTTAGGGAGAGGGTAACTGTCCTTCAGAGAAGCTTTGTTCAAGTTTTTGAAGTCAGTGCAAATTCTGATCTCTCCACTCTTTTTTCTTACTGGTACCAAGTTAGCAAGCCATTTTGAGAATCTGATAGAAATAATAATTTTTGCATCAAAGAGATTCTTAATTTCCTTCTCAATCAGAAGCATGAGCAGTGGATTAATCCTTATCAACTTCTGTTTGAAAGGTTTCTCAGTTTCTTTAATAGGAATGGTATGTTGAATAATAGTAGGATCATACTTCTTCAAATCACCATAAGTCCATGCAAAAACATCAATGAACTTTTTCATCATCTCAATATATTTATGTTTCATCTCTACAAAAAGAAACTTAGAAAGCTTTATCATTTTAGGCATTGCTACTGTACCAAGATTACAACTCTCTACCTCTTCATCATCAGCTTGCATCCTAGGAGATTTGAACACATCATTTTGGTCAAAAATATTTTCAAGTTTGATAAGACCCTTGGGTATACAATTATTCTTCAGCTACAAAACTCAAAAATTACCCTTAGTTTTAGTAAGCATGTTTTGTTGATCTACTTGTGTGCTTTCAAACTCCTCTTCAACTCTATGAAATTTTTTACTTACTGGTCATCTTCAAACACTTTCCAATGGATGATGTTGTCTGGGATATCAGGCCTATGACGAACTTCAACCTCATATTTTTTAGTGGAATGTGCAGGGAGAACAAACAGACTTGTAGAAACAGCTAAGGAATCAACTATTGAGTTTTGATCCCTAGTTTTCACAATAAATGAATATTCTTGAAATTTTTCTAACATCTCCATGATCAAATTACTGTATGCTCTCATTATCACATCTTTGGTTTGATAAACACCTTCAACTTGTTTAATAACCAATTCAAGATCTCCACAAACTGAAATTTTTTGGGCACCCAATCTTTTCAAAATTTATAAACCCAAAAATAGAGATTCATACTCAGCCATATTATTTGTGCAATCAAAGTTCAGTTTGAAACAATAGAACTTACTTTCCTCATCAGGAGTTGTGATCCAAATGCCTGCTCCAACCCCCTCTCTTCCAACTGATCCATCAAAGTGAAAAAGCCACCAGGCCTCTACCTTTTCTTCAATGATTTCCTTATTTTCAGCTTGTTGATTTTCAACCTCTTGAATTTCTTCTTTTATTTCATCTTCTACTTCATTAGTTAGCTCGTTGAAAAGAATTGTTGATCCTAATTCAATTTCAACAACATAAATTGGGAAATTCTGATGTTTATCTTTATTGCTTACCATATAAGCATCATTGTCTCTCTGTACAGTCTTCTTTGCTCACCAAAAACAGGAATGGTGGCGTATGTTAAGTCATCTGCATGGTGCCTTTAATTTTTGTTGCCCAAGACCTGGATAGAAGCATGCAAAACTTGGTTGGAATATCTACTACCACAATGTCCATTACCATTTTCTTGGCAGGGACTTGGGTAAGGCCAAAAACAACATATTTTATCAATCCAATGCAATGAACTCTTTTTGAATCAAAAGAAAACAAATCCTTGTATGGCCTAGTGATTTCCAATCTCATCCTCTCCATAATCACCTTATGCATGAGGTTATGAGAGCCCCTGAATCCAACATGGCATTGTGTAATGTCATTTCATGGATATTAAGGCTAATATAGAAAGGAGATACTTCTTCATTCTTCTCATCTTCCAATCTTGGTCCCAAATAGATGGTAGGATGGTCTTCTTGTACATTAAGGATGTCTGTAGCTCCTAGTTGAGAATTCATCATTTTTACAATTTTACTTATGTACTCATTCACCTTAAGCATTTCTCCAAAAGGGACTAGGATCTTGATTTTGGAAATCTCATTCTCCAAACTGAAAGAAGAAGTAATATTTTCAATTTATTTGACAGGAGGAGGAGGTGGTGGATATTTTCTAACCTCAGGCACTTTAGAGGCATCTTTCTCGGGCTGTGTTTTATTTGCAATAATAGGGACATTTCTGTTTCTGAGGTTGTATTTCTTCTGCATCTCAAAGATTGCATGTTCATAACCCTTAAGGTAATCAGATGGTTCCTCACGCTTGTTTACATCATGATCAGACTCATCATTCTCTTCTTTACTCAAAATCAGTCCATACATGTTTTCATTTAGGCAGTGAATGGAGTCTTATGGAATCTCAAGCTGATATTCTTCATCAACTAATTTTTGCTGAAAAGGAGGTCTTACTTGAGGGTCAAGATGATTTCTATTTTCCCTTGGTCTCTGTTGATTTTGAGGCCTTCTAAACTGTGGATTTATACATTGTGGTTCATGTTGTTCAGGAGGTGCAGAATCATTTCCAAGTGCAAGCCTATCCATCAGTTTTCCCATTGTTTTCGTCATGGAGTCAAATTTGTCATCTGAGGTGGAACGCTTATCTTCTTCTTTCAATTTTGTTTTTCACATCTTGGATTTCTTGGCTACTGTCATATTCACTTGCACTTTCACATCATCATTTTTCATTTCTGCAAGTGAAGGGGATTCTCTTTCTCTAAGCAGTATAGAGAATTCATAGTCAAATGCTTCAGCATAGCGCAATTGAGTTGCTCCTGGTGGAGGCTTAAGATGAGCAGGGATGGAATCATAGAATTTATTAAATCTCTTGGAGAAATTTTGGACAGTTTCATCTACAGCTCTTTTCAGACTATTGTATTCAGTGAGGGCCTGCACAAGATTTGTTCTATTTCCCCACTTTCTCAAGAAACTATCCTCAAACTCATTCGAATTATGCAAGCTTACTGGAGCAAGGGCTTTAAACGACTTTCTGACCTCACCAGTGAAACTCTGAGAAAATAGTCTCATTTTGACATCTTCATGGTCAACCTCCTCTCTGTCTATAAAGTCATTGAATTAGTATACATGTTCTTCAGCTATAATTTCTTCATCACTTTCCTAAGTTTTAATTCTAGCAGATTATTTACTTGGGAGGGCATTAAGGACAGCTGGGAGAAAGGGTTGAGCATACCTAGCAGGTGCAGCAGCAGGTGGAGGTGGAACATTTCCAGCCATGATGACAGGGACTGTGGTATTTTTAGGAACAGCAGTAGTAGAAGAAGAATTGTTAGGACGTGGTGTAGTTGGTCTTTGCAATCAAGTTACAAATGAGCTCCAGTCAGGTAAAGGAAAACCATATTTTCTTCTTAGCAAGATTTCAAATGGGTCTAATTTCTTCAAATTATCCAAATATTCCCTCTCTAACAATAACTATGATGTGACTACCCCCCAGAATTATTCTTTATCTTTTTGGGTCACTAAGGTTGAGGTATCAATACCTCTTATTTGTAGGTCTAAAACAATCTCAGTCAATTCATTTTCATTTTCAAACCTAAACAAGACTTCCTGAATTTTATCATCAAACTTTTTATCTTCGAGACTTATTAAAACTTCAGAGGAAAAAGCTCTTAAATGTGATGGAGTACCTGATTTTGAAGAGCTTCCTTGAATGCATGTGGAAATTGTGTTTGGATTATCCACTATAGCAGGTGGGTTAGGATCTGGATTGCTCCTCATGTATCTCCTTCTTGAAGCCACCTTTAAGCATGAATTTTTGAAATGGAGTCACCATGGTAGTTAGAGCCTCGAACAGATTCTGAGCTCCTGCTACCTCCAAGAGTTCAGCTTCACTTTTTTCACAAAAATCTTTGGGAAATATGTCTTCAGACTCCCAGAAGATGCACCAAAATTTTATCACCAAATTGATCTTGATTGGATGCTCATCAATCAACTCAATGTAACTCTTTCAAACCACTTCTAACTGAAGATTAGCCTCTTGAATTTGAGAGGGCTCTCTCAAAGGGGGTTTATGATTTTGAATAAGGATAGTACTAGATGGATAACTCTATGGAATTGTAACTTTTTTTGTATGATTGCAGGTTGAAAAATGCAGCCTTGCTACCATTGGGCTTATGGATTCAACAATCAGTAGTCTAAGTGACAATGATACTTCACATGGAAGCTGAGGAAAATAGAGGTTTTCAATAGATATAATTCACACACATAATATAGGAAAACACAGTCATTTCACCACTAAAGGACGCCAGAGCATAATATTATGAATTCTGAGTAATTACAGATGAAATCTACTGTAAGTGATCAAACATAAATATATAGATAAATAAGACATCAAAAACCTCAAGAGAATATTAGGTCTGGAAGTAGAATGTCACTTTGTATTACTGATAATGGTCAAAAACATACAAGCAACAATTTGGTGCAAATGTTCTCCAACCCTTTGCTTCTTCAATGTTTTGTCTATAAATATACATTCTTTACAATATGGATGATCTTCTTGGTGGCTAGATCCTCGAATTCTACTATGACACCTTTCATAACTTAAAACAGAAAACTGACAGCTACCTTTAAAGAAACAAACTCCTAATAGGACTCTATCTCCTATTTATTACATTCCTCTATCCTATCTGTGAAACAGTTACATGATGGTTACATAATGAATGTCACATTCTCGAAGGACACATAACCAAGTTTATCACCACTTTACATATTTATAGTGTTAGTATGAATCTTAATTGCAAGTGTACGAAAAAATACCACTTTAGTTGCGTATAACAAGCAGCCCTAATAGCAAAGATGGCTGCTAATATCCTCAGATCTACAATTAGGTGATCAAGATAAATGCTGCAAAAATCTAGATCTATGCATCAAAATACATTAAGCAGTAAATAAAAAGAAGATTTACTCCATGCATCCAATAGACAAGACAAGAATATGTTGAATGAATTTTGTATTAAGGGCACCTGGGAGGAAAAAATAGAAGGATGTTACCAATTCTCCTCAATGGGATGGGTTCTTGTAAGTCCTCGGCACTTCAGATCTAAAATCCCTCTCTCTTGATGGTGTAGAAAACCCAGACAAAAAGTGGAACTCAAAGGGAGCTCACAAAAAATGGTAGAAAATATGACAATGATGGTGGATCAAAGTCAGACCAAAAGTATAGATCCAGAGTGATCTTTAGGCAAAAAAAGGTAGTGAATGAATGGAAAAACCCTTCTATTTATAACAAAATATTGAGTTAGTCTAGATATTGGTGCATAATTAAAATATTATTAACCAAATCAAGATCCAACTTTTCTGAAATATTTTATCATATTTGTTGGAGGGAAAAATAATATGACTTGGGTCAAATCCCTTTATTTGTAAATAAAAAATAAATAAATGATTTATTTATTATTTTAAGGATATGGTTGAGTAATAATCAAATAAATAATTATTTATTTAATTATTTATAAATTATTTAGTCATATTTAATAAGGAATATTATTTAAATAAGTTTTAGATAATTATTCCTAGAAAATAATAAGATAAATAATGATTTATATAATTAATTTTCTTGTTTTGGGTTAAATATAACCAGGAATATTAATTAAACTGTTGTTTAACTAATTATTCCTTGAGGAAAATCAAACAAATGTAGATTTATTTAATATTTCCTCATGGGGTTTCCTGTTTAGATCATAAACAACTTAATAAAGGTGGTTTACTAAGTTATTTTTCATAGTGAAAGCAATTTTACTTAGGGTAAAATTGGCCTTACATGGTGTACTTGGGTCCATCTAATAATAATAGGTTAGATGACCAAAACATGGTGTAACATATAGCACCCCTAGATCTGTGGAACATAACCTTGTAGAAATTTATAATACAATTATGTATTGTCAGATTCTCTTGATCTAACAATTATATGCCACTGTAAATACAGAATCCTTCTACTTAAATATTTGTGGAAATTTAATCGCCAATTGCAAACACATGAAGAAAAATCAGTCACACATAACGCAGATGTTTTTACCGGGAAATCATAAAGCTAAAAACCCCACTATCATATATTATGTATATATCATGGATCATGAAACAATCTCATACAAAACTCTAATCCAAGAGCTCTCAGTACAATATACAATCGCCTCACTCTTTCATAAAAAAATTGGCTCACACATGCACCAATTTATTGCCTCCTGACAGTCTGCCTCCACTACGCAATCCCTGCTGATCACAATCCTTGAATGAACCGATATTGCCTTGCCTTGACTGCGCAATCCTCATTGGCATCTCCAATGTGTGTGTGGTTGCATTGAATGCACCACTATAGTCATAACAGATAATCAAACTGTCCATTTCACTTATCTCTCCACTGGATCTCCACTGGATCTGACATGCATGTAGTTAACAGTAGTAAATCTTCAGTTGCATGTGAGATCACTCCATGTGAATTAATATAATATTTAATTCATTGATCTCTTACTACTGTATCTTTAGTTACAACTAGTTACAACTAGCACAACTGAATTTAACTCACTTAACTGAGTTAAACTACTTTACAACTCACATAACTACACATTCAACTTTGTTACAACTTTGTATCACTCAGCTACAACGAAGTCCACTTGCATGTCCCACCAACCAACCTTTGAACTTGAAATTCCTTTAGTCAACTGGTTTTCCACATCAATTAACTGAAATCAAGTGCTTCAAGAGAATAGATTATTATTTGTTATCTAATTCTTGTTAAGGGATAACAATAATCGACATGCATTCTATTTTTAGACATGCATTCCACGAAACAACTTCGCACATGCATTCCAAAAATAGACGCCCATCCATCCATATAAATTTCTCAACCATATATAAATCGATTACCGCTAAAAATAGTCTTTGACCCAAATTCTAAAAATAGACATATCACCTAAAAATAGTCTGTGGGCCCCACCTAGTGTAGGTGCTTAATTTTCACTAGGATCATCATATTTTTGAATCTCAACACTCCCTCTCAACAAGAAAGGGATTATCCTTCACCCTGATCCTGCCTCTATGGTATTTAAATTTTCTCCTTCTAAGCACCTTCGTTAGAATATTTGCATCCTAATCTTCCGTAGGAATGTACTGAAGCAACATGATCTTCTGCTGCACACAATCTCTGATATGATGATACCGGATATCTATATGCTTAGATCTATCATGAAACACAGGATTAACCGAGAGTTTAATTCAACTCTGGTTATCAGAATGAATCATTGTAGGATCTAAATGAGAACCAAACAAACCATCCAGGATCTTCCTCATCTAGATAGCCTCACATGCAACTTGAGTTGCTGCCATGTATTCCACTTCTGCTAAACTGAGGGCCACGGATCTTTGTTTCCTGTTGTCCCAAGAAACAACTGTAGATCCGATACTGAAAACCCCTCCTGATGTGCCCTTTCTGTCCATTGGGCTGCCTGCCAATCTGCATCCATGAAGCCATGCAACTTCACCTCATCTATCTGTCTATACCATAAGCCATACTCATATGTGCCCCTGAGATATCTCAGGACATGCTTTTCTGCCTTCCAAAAGAGCTTGGTAGGCTTAGCCATCGCTTGAATAAGCTGGTTCACCACATAGCATATGTCTGGTCTTGTATTAACTAAATATATGAGTGAACCCACCAATTGTCGATAGACAATAGCATCCACTACCTCTCCATATGTAGTGTCCTCTTTCCTCCAGTTTCCTAGAAAGGAGTATCCATGGGTTTGTAGCCCTCCATGTGAAACTTACAGAGTATCTCCCTTGTATACTTGCCTTTAGACACAAACAGTTCACCATCTCACTACCATATTTCCAATCCAATGAAATAGTGAAGGAGGCCCATATCCTTCATCTCAAACTCCTTTGCAAGGTCCCCCTTGCATGAGTCTATCATCTGCTCATCACCAGTCAGTATTTAATCATCAACAAAAAGAACAATGATTAAAATCTTACCCTCCACCACAATCTGGATTAGGTATTCATCCGCCTCACTCTTGGTGAAGCCAAGTCTATTGAAATAGTTGTCGATCCGAGTGTACCAAGCACGGGGTGCTTGCTTCAGCCCATACAGCGCTCTTTTAAGTCTTCACACATGTGACTCGCCGCTAAAGATCTCAAATCCTTCAGGATGCTCAATGTACACTTCTTCCTCAATGATCTCATTAAGGAACGCAGACTTCACATCCATTTGATGAATGTGCCAACCCATCTGTGCTGAGAGAGCAAGGATGGTCCTTATGGAAGAATACCATGTGATAGGTGCAAAGATTTCTTCATAATCAATCCCCTCAATCTATGAGAAGCCCCGGGCCACAAATCTTGCCTTATACTTCTCAACACTCCTATCATCAGCTTGCTTTACCTTGTAGATCCATCTTGAACCTACCACTGATTTATCAACCAGCCTTGGAAAAATTTCCCAATTATTGTTTCTGACAATGGAGTTATACTCCTCCACCATTGCATCTACCCATGTGGGCTCCTGCACTGCTTCCCGAAAGGAAGATGGCTCAGTCACAACACATTTTCTGTTGAGAGCCATGTATCCAGTGAAATGGTCAGGAGACTGTCTTTGTCTGCGCTGTGAAGTAGGGACTCCTACATTTTGTGACGCATCAAGCTTCAGCCTCTCAACTTTTGTGGTATGCCTTCTACCTATTTTTATGTTTGGCTCTGCGTGAGTGGACTCCTCCACTCCATGATCCTAATCCTGTGGTTGATCCACATCTAGAGGCTCATCTTTGGGAACCAAAAGTTCCTCCTCTGCATGCAAGTCTAGCTCCCTCTCAAGCGACAACTTCATGGATTTCTCCTCATTTAATTTTATATCCCGTCGCACCACAGCCATTCGAATGTTTGGAAAATACACACGATAATTATGGGGTGTTTCTTTGTACCCCAAAAATATCCCAACTTCAACAGTCAGCTCCAGCTTCTTCCTGGCGTTCTTGGTCACATTCACATAAACAGATGAGCCAAAAATCTTAAAGTGAGACATATTCGGTTTCTTACCAGTAAAAGCTTCTTTAGGTGTACTCATGCCTAGTACTCTATGAGGACAACGGTTTTGCACATAAACCGCAGTGTTGCATGCTTCTGCCCACAATTGCATTAGTAGGCCCTGATCATGCAGCATAGCTCATGAAGCACCCATGATTTTTATGTTCATCCTCTCCGCGACCCAATTCTGATGTGGGTTATGAGGCGCTATGAGTTCTCTTTGAATTCCTTCATTGCTACAGAATTATTTGAATTAGTTTGAGATGAATTCACCACCATTATTGCTCTGCAGAGCCTTCACTTGCTTCTCTGACTCTTCTCCACCAATGCTTAACCTCACAGAACTTTGAGAATGTTTGATTCTTCTTCTGCATGAAGAAGATCCAGCATCTACGAGAATAGTCATCAACAAAAATAACATAATACCTGTGTTTTGTTGTTGAAGCAACCGATAATGGTCCACACATGTCTGTGTGAACTCTCTCCAGGATCATCGAAGCATGGTTCTCCTTTTCATGAACGATGGTCTTCACAAACGTACCCATAGTACATCCCTTGCACTGATCTAACTACGCAAGTGTACCCTTGGGAAGTCCAGTAGAAATCTGCTACAAAATCTTCTTTGCACCATGGTGAAGATGGCCTAATCGCTTGTGCCATAATTTTCCCTCGTCTCGGCTTACCACTTCTTCTGCTTTTCCCACCATTGCAGTGCAGCCATCTACCTCCAGCTTGTAGATATTCTTGACTCAAATCCCTATCTTCTTGGTTTGACCCGTTGTTTTATGTCACTGGACAGCTTTTCCATCACTGAAAACAACATCATAACCTCTGTCCTCCAACATCGCGACTGAGACCAAGTTCTTCTTTAGACCTGGAACATGCATAACATTTTTCAATAGAAATGATTTACCTAACTCCCTCTCAAAGGTAATGGTACCAATTCCAGTCGCACTGTATCATCCATCGTCACCCATCTCTATATGCATTTGGAGATCTTTCTCCTCCAAGTCACTAAAAAGCTCCTTATCTCTCGTCATGTGGAAGGAAGCACCACTAACAAGATACCACACCGATCCCATTGCACTTGAACCCAAGCATGCGATCAAAGAGAAATCAAGTTCAAATTGTGAGGCAAGGGCCTCACCAGCTGCAGCTCCAGCAGCCTTCTTTTTCTTCTTTTTCTATGGGCAGTTAGTGGCAAGATGCCCATGTTCGTGACAGTGAAAACACTTCACCTTCGAAAAATCCAGCTTCTTGCCTTTAGCCTTGGATTTTGAGTGGAATTTATTCTCCTTCAATTTTCTTTCTTTGGCAGCCAAAGCACAATCCTCTTCATCATCATGCTTTGATGAAGATCCATCCCTGGTGTTCTGCCTGAAATCCTCCTACACTAGATCCAACCACAGTCATTCCCAATCCAGTAGTTTTTCATGTTCGTTGACAGATTATTGATAACTGTGCGAACCCTTATGAAGTCCCAAGAGATCCAAACTCACCAAATCATCATCAGAAACTGTGATTCCCACACTCCCCAATTCATCCCGACATTGGAAAAAATTTGTGAGATACTTAGGAATATTTTCGCCCTTCTCCATCTTGATCTTTCTGAGTTTATCCTTTAGTGCCAATTTCCTATGGTCATTGCTGCTTTGGAAAATATCTGTCAAAGCCTTCCATATTGCAAATGGAGTGGCTTTCCCTTGAAGTCTTAAGACAATATGGTCTCGCACACCTTCCAACAGAATCCTTCTCGTCTTCGCTACTTTCTTTTGCCATGCATCAAGTAATGCATCATCCATCAAAGTGGGCTTAGGAACATCACTGTCGATGAATTCCTTCAAGCCATTATCTTCAAGCACTGCCTCCATCCTATCCTTCCATGAAATTTAGTTCAAGCTTCCCTCGAGTGCATACTCTAACCGAAAATCATTGAAAGCCATTTTGATGTTTACTCAATTGTTGCACCAAGAAATTCTTGCAGCAAATTCGAATTGTTTCCACAAAAAAAACTCAGCTACTGCTTCAATATTGCAATCTTCTTTGCTCTGATACCATGTAGAAATTTATAATACAATTATGTATTGCCAGATTCTCCTGATCTAACAATTATATGCCACTGTTAAATATAGAATCCTTCTACTTAATTCTTTGCGTAAATTTAATCGCCAATTGCAAACACATGAAGAAAAATCAATCACACATAACACAGATGTTTTTACCAGGAAATCATAAAGCTAAAAACCCCACTATCATATATTATGTATATATCATGGATCATGAAACAATCTCATACAAAACTCTAATCCAAGAGCTCTTAGTACAATAAACAATCGTCTCACACTTTCATACAAAAATTGGCTCACACATGCACCAATTTACTGCCTCCTGACAACCTACCTCCACTGCCAAACCCCTGCTGATCACAATCCCTGAATGAATTCGATATTTCCTTGCCTTGACTACGCAATCCTCATTGGCATCTCCAATGTGTGTGTGGTTGCATTGAATGCACCAATATAGTCACAATAGATATTCAAACTGTCCCTTTCACCTATCTCTCCACTGGGTCTCCATTGGATCTAACATGCATGTAGTTAACAGTAGTAAATATTCAGTTGCATGTGAGATCACTCCATGTGAATTAATTTAATATTTAATCCATTGATCTCTCACTAGTGTATCTTACAACTACCACAACTGAGTTAAACTACTTTACAACTCACATAACTACACATCCAACGTTGTTAAAACTTGGTATCACTCAGTTACAACGAAGTCCACTTGCATGTCCCACCATCCAACCTTTGAACTTGAAATTCCTTCAGTCAATTGGTTTGCGACGTTAGTTAACTGAAATCAAGTGCTTCAAGAGAATAGATTATTATTTATTGTCCAATTATTGTTAAGGGCTAACAATAATCGACATGCAATATATTTTTATAAATGCATTCCATGAAACAACTTCTCACATGCATTCCAAAAATAGACGCCCATCCATCCATATAATTTTCTCAACCATCTATAAATAGATTACTGCTAAAAATAGACTTTGACCCAAATTCTAAAAATAGACATATCACGTAAAAATAGTCTGCATGCCCCACGTAGTGTAGGTGCTTAATTTTCACTAGGATTGTCATCTTATTGAATCTCAACAAACCCTTCTTTTTAGGAATGGATGACCTTCATCTTCAACGTTGTTTTGACTGATGATCTGGTTGTATGGCACTCCCTTTGAGTCATAAATATCTGCTAATGAGATCCACTGACATGTTGGAAGTCTCCGGCTGGAAAAAATGTTTTTAAGATGCTCAAAATCCTTCAACAATTTCTCGCTATGAAAACAAGGCAGTTTCGTACCGAGTTTTATTAGAGTCAGAAAAAATAGCTTTCCATCACTCTTCTTCACTTCTTTTTTGTTCCAACATCTTCATCATGTCATGACATCTTGCAACCTTGGACCCCTCTCCTTAAAACATGCCAAAACTGAATTTAAATGCAAAAAATTACCTACAGGTTTTTTCGTAGCGTATTTTTGGCTTCAAGCCTAGGGTACGCTACGAAAATGTGCAAAGAACTAGAAATTTCTCCTTTCAAGAACATCTTCAAAAACTGTTCTCCAGCTGCAAAATTTGGGTTCTCTGCATGTTATGAACCTCCCAAAACATTTTCCATATTAACTTATTACTCTTGTGGTGTTTCCTCCTCATTTACAATCAGTTGACTAATGGGCTCTTCTACCACTGTCATCTTCAAACCTTTCTTTTCCAACTCTACATGAATCAAATCCAATTGCTCCTGCAAATATTGCACTTGGTTTTCTAATGCCCTATTCTTGGATTACAAGTGCAGGTTTATCTTTTTGATGTGTTTGACCTCTCCTCTTAGTGGTTGAGTCCACTTTATCAACTTTTCTGTATTGTCCAAGGTCTTTGAAACACTTGTGACTTGATCTTCCTATATTTTTCTCATTTTCTCAAATTGAACTTTTTCAACTCTGTGTTTCTTTGCCTCTTGCTTCAAAACTGATATCTCCTCACCTTCCACCTTCAACTACTCTATAAGGGTTTCAATTTCTGTTTTTTCACTAATTTTCTCTTTACCCTTCCTTTGTTTGATAACCAGCTCTTCTTTTGCAAGTGAAGAGAGATCTATGATGCTTGGTGGTTGAGCAGTTTCATTTATCTTCTTAGTCTCTTTACTGCTTTCCATGACCTTTCTTGCATGTCTAGTCATTGGCTTTCTAGGTTGAAACATGAAACCAACATCATCACCTGCAAACTCTAATTTTTTATATGTCTTACCATTCTTAAAATTTCTTCCTCCATATTCAATGTCTTCAGCTTGGACAATGGGAGTTTCTTCAATGTCAATTGCATGCAAGATGTCCTCTAAGTTTCTTTAACCATTATTTGGCTCTTAGTAACTCTCTTGCTGCTTTGTTTGTTGGCTATTTGCTTCTATTTTGTAGGTGTTGTTTTAGGTGTGTCAATCTTCTGCAAAGGCTTTGCCTCCATGTTCACTAGTTCTGGAGGAGATGATCTATTCCCTACTTCAACTTCCTCTACTATAGTTGGTGATGAAATGTTTCTAGGTTTGGAGGCTCTCTTAGGAGTGACAAAATAAATTTCAAAACCACTCATGAATAGAAAGGAAGTCTAATCTTTGTCTAGTCTCTTTAATTCCTCTAACACTAATAGCTTAATCAAACCATGATGAAAAAGAGAAGTTTCATTTCCTTATATTTTAATTTGAACCTTGTCTAATATTTTACCTAGACTTCTGTATAAATAAAAGGGCAATTCAAGTGACCTCTTACCCACAAAATGCACAAGAAGCCTAAGGTGGTAGGAGTAGACCATGTGAAACCTTCCTTCACAGGTAAAATACTTCTGAATGATCATCAACAGCTTTGAATAGTTGTTCTTCATGAAACTCCTAGAGATAACATTTTTCAAATCAATTTCACTATGTTCTTGCTTGATGAACTCTTTGCAATCCTGCATTGTGAACTTAATGCCTTCAAACCACTGTTCCCCTTTTCTAGGGATTATTGTTGCTGTTGAAATGTTGTCTGGTGTCACTGTAAGGTTCAACATTCCCACTTTTGAAGCCGTTCCTGTGAAACTGTTAGAAAAATCCTTGGAAACCTGTAAATGACAACCCTGCAACCTTTTACAGAATTGCAATCAACCTATTCTTATGAAAACATCCATGGCATTTGGGTCTTCATTTTGAAAATTCATGTCCATGGGTTCATACCTGTGGCAATGACCACCTTTGTTTGTTTTCTTCCTTGAAACCATGGTTGCTTTATATCTTCTCACCCTCGCTTGCTTAATGACACCTGCAAAGTTTAAATCTGCTAGCAACCTGCTTAGCTCGATGAAGCAACTCTCCAAAAATCCAATTACATGCAAATATAAAGCAGAGTATTACAAAAAGACTAATTGGGTAACGTTTTATGGTTTAAATGATAGCTCATGCATTAATCATGACACGTTCATGCCAAAAAGGGTAATGATGACCTCAGACACGGCTTTGTACCTTTGAATTAACCATAAAAGACTTGAATGACCTCCACCCTAACTCCTCCAATCATGAACTGACATTTCATATCTAATTTGACAAGGCAGGTAAGAAAACAGGTTTTCGTAGCATAGTTATTTTATCCTCTCACAGTTTCACTACGAAACTATTAGGCAGTTTCGTAGCGAAAATTGTTGTTTTACTGTATAAAACGCTACGAAAAGTTGAAAATTTAACTCAAGCGCCCTTTTTGAATTTAAATGCGTGGGGAATGAAAACTAACACCATATGATGACTGATGGGACATGACATGACATAAATGGAGGTGACCTTGAACCTTAGGATAGGTTAAACATGTAAAAAAGGAAATTTTCGTATACCAACTTGAAAAGGCTTAAGGAGACCTTATCCTTTTGATAAGTGAACTGTATGACCATGTCAAGTAATGTTTCATAATTGTATGAGTGATAACAGTGGCTCCACTTGGGATGGTGTGCCCCTATGGTAAACCAAAGAACCTGCAGTTCCAGTGCCATCTATATTTTTGGAAATAAAAAACTCTGAAATTTGCCAAGCCTTCTTCAAACTCTAATGGCCTTCACCTCGGGCTCAATTTTGATGATCAGCTTGTCTTTATTAGTATAAAAGCATAATAAAATGGAATATATACAATGGAGTGAAAAATCAGTAGAACTTAAAAGGAATAGTGATTTAGAAACCTGTCATTGACATGCCCTGCAGCATAAGGTTGTCCATCCATCTCCTGCAGTAGATAAGTGTTGTTGCCATGGAATGCAGCTGCTATGAATGGACCTTTCCAAATATTCTCAAACTTACCATGTTTCCCCTTTTCTTCAATTATGGCCTCTCGCTTCTATAACACATCTTGAATCTGAAAATTTTCCTCTTTGACCTTCCTTTAAAATGTCTTCTTTATTCTGTTTTAAGATTGTTGTTGGTTTTCATATACTTCCTCCCTTTTTCCTGCAGAGCTATC
Organism: Pinus albicaulis; assembly: GCA_034641835.2. Classification (NCBI taxonomy): domain Eukaryota; kingdom Viridiplantae; phylum Streptophyta; class Pinopsida; order Pinales; family Pinaceae; genus Pinus; species Pinus albicaulis. The sequence continues at coordinate 398,931,790 of CM076570.1, forward strand.
AACTGGTTTATTCTCCTCTGAATAGTATTAGGCTCCTCCTCTAATCCTTGCAACAATTTCATAACAGACACTCCCAAGGATGTAGGAAAAATGGCTTCAGCTCCATACACCAACTCATAAGGTGAAGTACCAATTGATCTTTTGGTACATATTCTATCAGCCCACAGAGCATACTTCAGGTTCAAATTCCGTGATCTTTTATTTTCCTATAGCACCTTCTTAATAATTCTCACAATGCTTTTGTTAGAGGATTCAGCAAGACCATTACCCTGTGGGTAATAAGCAGTAGAGTGTCCAAGTGTAACGTGATACTGATGACAAAAACTGATTAACCTTTTGGATTTGAAATCTTGTGCATTTTCAGTGATAATCTTCATAGGACAGCCAAACCTAGACAATATGTTATTCTCTAAGAACTGGATAATGACTGAATCATTTTCCTTCCTTGTTGGGATTGCTTCAATCCATTTGATGAAATAATATGTTGTTGTCAGGATCCAGCGATGCTACCCTAAAGAAGATGGGTGTATTTCATCAATAAAATCTAGCCCCCGCTGCTGAAAAGGTGCCTCAGCATAAATTGGCATCAAGGGTAAAGTTACTAGCTTTTTCTTACCATCAAAAATATGACATTCATGGCGAGCGGCTATCTTTTTTGAAAACATCTTTGAACATGGTGGGCCAGTAGTACCCTGCTCTGAGAATTTTATTTGTTGTGGCCTTCCAATAGTGATTACCTCCACAATATCCTTTATGAAACTCTTCAATCACCTTGTCAGCTTCCTCTTCCAACAAACAATTCAAAATAATGCCACCAGTATATTTCCAATATAGATTTTTATCTATGATGTAGTACCTCAGATATTTCAGCTTCGCAAACCTTGCTTTAGATTTGGTCAATTCAGTAGGAGCTCTATGATGATGTAAGACCAAGACAATGTCTTTGTAATAGTCAGATAGAATTACTTTTCTTCAATAGGAATTAGCTCTTCATCTTCATCTGATAATTCTAAAATTTCTGCAATAAAATTCATATCAAGGCAGTCAAAATTGGATTGTGCCATCAGCTTTGCTAGCCCTTGTCCTTTCACCAATTTTGTATGTCTGTTTTCAATATCATACACTAGAAAATTAGCTATCCACTACCCTCGATTGCCATCAGGATCAGCTTGAGTCAAAATTTCCTTCACCGCAGTGTTAGGCACAAATGCTATGACATGAGAACACATAATATAAATTCTTGAGTCTTTCATGGCTTTGACAAAAGCATATGCCTATTTTTCTAAGATGTTATACTTCAACTCTGAATTAGCAAGGGTTCTGCTAAAGAATGTAATGGTTTTCTCTGTACCTTGTTGTCCTTTCTGCAGTAAAACTCCAGCAATTGTGTTTTCTAATGCAAATGTAAAAACCAGAAATTCTTTTGAAAAATATAGGCTAATCAACACTGGGGCCTAAGTGAGTGCCTTCTTAATTTCTTCAAATGATTGCTTTGCTTCAACTTTCCATTTAATATCATCTCCTTTCTTCAGCATCTTAGTTATATCTTTGACAATCTCAGCAAAGTTGGGAATAAACCTTCTAACAAAATTCACTCTCCCAAGGAAAGACTGAATTACCTTTTTGTTCCTTGGCAAGTTAACTTTGTGAATGGAATTGACTCTATTTGGATCAATCTTTATCCCATATTTTTATATAATATGCCCAAGCAACTTTCCATAAGTTAAAGAAAAAATAATCTTATTGGGATTAAAAGAAATACCAAATCTCCTACACTTCAGCAAAACTTTCTCTAGATGCTTCAAATTATCTTCCTCTCTTCTTAAGAATACAATTATGTCATCCAGATAGACAACCACCAACTTATCCTTCTCCTCAGCAAAGGAAATGTCCATTTCTCTTTGAAAGGCCGCTCCTACATTCATCAAACCAAAGGGCATCTTGGCATAAATCAATGTCCCCCATGGTGTAGTAAAAGCAGTTTTCTCCTGGTCTTCTGGGTGTACCAATATCTGATTGTATCCTGAAAAACCAACCAGCATAGACATCCTTTTGGAACCAACAATATTCTGCAGAATTTGATCCATCTTAGGGAGAGGGTAATTGTCCTTCAGAGAAGCTTTGTTCAAGTTTCTGAAGTCAATGCAAATTCTAATCTCTCCACTCTTTTTTCTGACTGGTACCAAGTTAGCAAGCCATTTTGAGAATCTGATAGGAACAATAATTTTTGCATCAAAGAGCTTCTTAATTTCCTTTTCAATCAGAGGCATGAGCAGTGGATTAATCCTTCTCAACTTATGTTTGAAAGGTTTCTCAATTTTCTATAATAGGAATGGTATGTTGAATAATAGTAGGATCATACTTCTTCAAATCAGCATAACTCCATGCAAAAACATCAATGAAATTTTTCATCATCTCAATATATTTCTGCCTCATCTCTACAGAAAGAAACTTAGAAATATTTATCATTTTAGGCATTGCTACTATACCAAGATTACAACTCTCTACCTCTTCATCATCAGCTTGCATCCTAGGAGATTTGAACACATCATTTTGGTCAAAAGGATTTTCAAGTGGGATAAGACCCTTGGGTATACAATTATTCCTCAGCTGCAAAACTTCAGAATTACCCTTAGTTTCAGCAAGCATGTTTTGTTGATCTACTTGTGTGCTTTCAAACTCAACTCTATGAATTTTTTTACTTGCAGGTCATCTTCAAACACTTTCCAATGGATGATGTTGTCTGGGACAGCAGGCCTATGACGAAATTCAACCTTATACTTTTCAGTGGAATGTGCAGGGATAACAAATAGACTTCCAGAAACAGCTAAGGAATCCGCTATTGATTTGTGATCCCTAGTTTTCGCAATAAATGAATATTCTTGAAATTTTTCTAATATCTCCATGATCAGATTTCTATATGCTCTCATTCTCACATCTTTGGTTTGATAAACACCTTCAAATTGTTTAATAACCAATTCAGAATCTCCACAAACTAAAAAAAATTCGGCACCCAATCTTTTCAAAATTTCTAAACCCAAAAATAGAGATTCATACTCAGCCATATTATTCGTGCGATCAAAGTTCAGTTTGAAAGAATAAAACTCACTTTCATCATCAGGATTTGTGATCCAAATGCCTACCCCAGCCCCCTCTCTTCCAATTGATCCATCAAAGTGAAAAATCCACCAGACCTATGCCTTTTCTTCAATGATTTCCTGATTTTTAGCTTGTTGATTTTCAACCTCTTGAATTTCTGCTTTTCTTTCATCTTTTGCTTCATCAGTTAGCTCATTGAAAGGAATCGTTGATCCTAATTCAGTTTCAACAGCATAAATTGGGAAATTTTGAGGTTTATCCTTACTGCTTACCATATAATCCATCCTTGTCTCTCTGTACAGTCTTATTTTCTAACTAAAAACAGGAATGGTGGCATATGTTAAGTCCATTTGCATGGTGCCTTTAATTTTTGCTACCAAAGACCTGTATAGAAGCATGCCAAACTTGGGTGTAATTTATGCTACCACAATTTCCATTACCACTATCTTGGCATGAACTTGTGTAAGGCCAAAAAAAACATATTTTATCAATCCAGTGCATTGAACTCTTTTTGAATCAAAAGAAAACAAATCCTTGTATGGCCTAGTGATTTCCAATCCCAACCTCTCCATAATCACCTTAGGCATGAGGTGATGAGAGGCCCCTAAATCCAACATGTCATTGTGTAATGTCATGTCATGGATACTAAGGCTAACATAGAAAGGAGGTACTTATTCATTCTGCTCATCTTCCAATCTTGGTCCCAAATAGATGGTAGGATGGTCTTCTTGTACATTAAGGATGTCTGCAACTCCTGGATGAGAATTTATCATTTTTTTAATTTTACTTTTGTACTCATTCACCTTAAGAATTTCTCCAAAAGGAACTGGGATCTTGATTTTGGAAATCTGATTCTCCAAACTGAAAGCAGAAGTAATCTTTTCAATTTCTTTGACAGGAGGAGGAGGTGGTGGATCTTTTCTGACGTCAGCTACTTTAGAGGCATCTTTCTTGGGTTGTGTTTTATTTGAAGTAATAGGAGCATTTCTGTTTTTGAGGTTGTATTGCTTCTACATCTCAAAGTTTGCATGTTGATAACCCTTATGGTAATCAGATGGTTCCTCACCCTTGTTTACGTCATGATCTGACTCATCATGCTCTTCTTTAGTCAAAAACATTCCAGACATGTTTTCATCTAGGCAGTGAATGGAGTCTTCTGGAATCTCACGTTGGTCTTCTTCATCAACTAAATTTTGCTGAAAAGGAGGTCTTACTTGAGGGTCAAGCTGATTTTTGTTTTCCCTTGGTCTCTGCTGATTTTGAGGCCTTCTAAACTGTGGATTTATAAATTGTGGTTCATGTTGTGCAGGAGGTGCAGAAGCATTTCCAAGGGCAAGCCTATCCATCATTTTTTCCATTGTTTTTATCATGAAGTCAAATTTTTCATCTAAGGTGGAAGGCTTATCTTCTTCTTTCAATTTTTCCCATCTTGGATTTCTTGGCTTCTTTCATATTCACTTCCACTTTCACAACATCATTCTGCATTTCTGCTAGTGAAGGGGAATCTCTTTCTCTAAGAAGGATAGAGAATTCATAGTTAAATGCTTCAGCATAGCGCAATTGAGCTGCTCCTGGTGGAGGCTTAAGATAAGCAGGGATGGAATCATAGACTTTGTTAAATCTCTTGGAGAAATTTTGGACAATTTCATCTACAGCTCTTTTTAGACTATTGTTTTCAGTGAGGGTCTGCACAGGGTTTGTTCTATTTCCCCACTTTCTCAATAAACTATCCTCAAACTCATTCCAATAATGCAAGCTTACTGGAGCAAGGGCTTTAAACCATTTTCTGACCTCACTAAGGAAACTCTGAGAAAATAGTCTCATTTTGACATCTTCATGGTCAACCTCCTTTCTATCTATAAACTCATTGAATTGGTCTACATGTTCTTCAGTTGTAATTTCTTCATCACTTCCCCAAGTTTTAATTCTAGCAGAGTATTTACTTGGGAGGGCATTAAGGAAAACTGGGAGAACAAGTGGAGCATACCTGGTAGGTGCAGCAGTAGGTGGAGGTGGAACATTTCCAGCCAGGATGATAGGGACTGTGGTATTTTTAGGAACAGTAGTAGTAGAACAAGAACTGTTAGGAGGTGGTGTAGTTGGTCTTTGTAGTCCAGTTACAAATGAGCTCCAGTCAGGTAAAGGAAAACCAGATTTTATTCTTACCAAAATTTCAAATGGGTATATGTTAGCTACCTATATTACTAGTATCGTCCCTTATTGTTGTTAGTGTAACCCCCTTATTGTTATTGTTGTACCCCTGTAACCCCTATATTGTTATTATTGTGCCCTTACATTATTATTGTTAGGTCGGCTAGGATTACATTATGGACCCATGGAATCCTATATATAGAAAGGAGGTTTTTCCATTTGTATCCTCCAAGAATTGTTCATTTATGTAATTTATTAGAGGTTTCCCCGAGTGGCTTATTTCTAAGGCGTTGATCTTTCTTTTCTTCTATTTTTGGAGTTGGTTTCATAACATTTGGTATTAGAGCTTTGGATTCTAGGGTTTCTCTGCTCCAAACAAGTCATCGTGGAATTTTTGTTATAACTTTTTTCTATGAAGTTTCAGAAGTTGAAATTTTTACAGAGCGAAGAATAAATCCTGAGGAACGTCGTGTAAAAATTTTAGATCTTGGTTCACCATATTTTCAGAGATATGATCTATGGAAGTTAGGGATTTTTTAGGCTCCCGGATTTCACCTAAAACAGGTCATTGTGGCATTTGCACTATAATTTTTTTACTATGAAGGTTCAGAAGCTCAAATTTTTATAAAGAAAATTTGAAATCCTATGTAACTTCCAGTACAAATTTTGGATCTTGGTTCGCAATATTCTCAGAGATATTATCTGTGGAAGTAAGGGTTTTTTCAGGCTCCCGAATTCCATCTCAAAGAGGTGACCATAGGAAAATAGTCATAACTCTCTCTCTGAGCGTTGGATTGGGAGAGAAGCCAAAATCTTGTGGAACTTCCTGTACAAATTTCATATCTTGGTTCGCAATATTCTCGGAGATATTATATGTGGAACTTAGGGTTTTTTCAGGCTACCAAATTTCATCTCAAAGAGGTGACCGTAGGAAAATCGTCATAACTCTCTCTCCGAGCATCGGATTGGAATTCTGTAAAAAGTGGCCCCAAGTGCACTGACTGTAGTTTCCTGTGTATGAATTTCATATCCGAAGGAAGAAAAAGTGACACGTGGCACGTCGTACAAGTTTTCTCTACTGAACTAGTCCATAATTAGGTCATTGTGGGAGATTGGGCATGACTTTGCCTTGAAGAATCCAAATCAGGTCATACCTGTGGCATTCGAAAGAAGATTCAGAGTGCTACTACAGGGCCGAATTTCAGATATCGAAAATCTGAAATCACATATATAATTCAATTTCAATATCGAGCTCCTCAAAAGAAATAAAAAGATGTGTATTTTTTTCCGAATTGCGTAAGTCTTGTTTGAAGAATCAATTTGAATTGATTCCAAGGGCATATTGTTGACTATATATCAGTAATGGGTTCTAAAATTCACCCTAAAAATAATTCAACACCCATTAATCCTTCTAAAGGCTCTAATATGGCTCATGAAGATGAAGAAATGCAACATGACATATCAAAATTACAAGAGCAAGTGCACCAAATTTCGCTCTTGCAAAGAGAAACAAAAAATGAAATGGATGTTTTGAAGAAAACCGTGGAAGCTAAGATGGATTGTTTGAAGAAATGCGTGGAAGCTAAGATGGATGGCATAGAAGCTAAGATGGATGAAATTGAAGAAAAAATGATATACAACATGGAAAACATGAAGAATGATCTAAAAGAAAACATGGAAAGTTTGACAAAGTTGATACAAAAAATATTTCCTATTTCCAAAAAGATAGTAGAGGAAACTCATGATGAGAACAAAATAAATGTTAATCGCGATTTCATAAACTCTAATATTGGATGGAAGAACCACCATATTCCAAAGATGGATATGAGGAAGTTTGATGGCAAGGATCCTGTAACATGGATACTATAGATGGAGCAATATTTTGATCTCAATAATGTGAAAAACACACAAAAGGTACGCATTGCAACCTTACATTTAGAACAAAATACATTTGTATGGTATCAATGGCTTTTCTCCCGTAAAAAAATTGTCACTTGTTCAATTTTTACAGAGGAAATGATAGCACACTATAAGGATACAAAGAGCAACACCTTCTTTAGCCAATTGATAAATCTCAAACAAAAGGGTTCAGTGGTGGAGCACATTGAGGACTTCCAAAAATTGAATATAAGGTTAACTGATATTCCAGAGGAACACAAGATTGATGTCTTCATAGGGACTTTAAAGGATAACATCCAACATAAATTTCGTGTTTGGGAACCTGATTCATTGGAGAAGGCATTCAGCTTGGCAAGAAAAATTGAATGTAAAATTATGGCGACAAGGAAGCCTACCACTCACATCTATAAAGTGGAAGTGCTGCTACTCCTAGACTTCCACAACCTACAAGGTTGACACCACAACAATTGGAAGAAAAAAGAGCAAAAGGGCTTTGCTACAATTGTGATAGAAAATACACTAAAGGTCATAAGTGTGCTGAGAAGAAATTATTTCACATATATTGTGAAGAGGAGGAAGAAAATGAATAAGAAACTTCAAAAGAAGAGGATATACACCAGGAACCAACCCTAGAAGAAGAATAAATGAGTCCAACCATATCGTGTAATGTGATAATGTTGATTGATTCGGGTAGTACCCATAATTTTATTCATTGTAAGGTAGCCAAGGAATTGAATTGTTTCCTATACCCAACACCAGAATGTCAAGTGATGGTTGCAAATGGAGGAACTATAAATTTCTCTGGAAAATACCATAATATCAAGCTAGCCATGGGGGAATATGTATTGAATATTCCAATGCTTTCCATCGCAATGGCAGGTGTTGATGTTGTACTAGGATTACAATGGTTACAATCTTTGGTACGGTAGCTTTTAATTTTCAAGAACTTTTCTTAAAAAAAAAATTGGAAGAAAAGGAAATAAAATTACAGGGTATCGCAGGGAAGCCAGGAAAGATAATAAGCTCTAAAGTCATGACAAAGCTTCTGAAGAAAGAACAACGAAGCGTAACTTCATAATTATGCTCACTAGAAGTTCCAACATCAAAATCATCTATTTCTCCAAAGCTCCAAAAAGTCTTGGACAATCATTCCAAGGTGTTTGAAACTCCCAAAGGACTCCCACCTATCCATGATCATGATCATGCTATCCATTTGATTCCAGGAAGTGTTCCTCCAAACATCAGGCCTTACGGATATACTTATGTCCAAAAGAGTAAAATTGAATGTATGATTGCAGAAATTTTAGAGGCTGGTATAATTCAACCTAGTCAAAATTCTTTCTCTGCTCTAGTAGTATTGGTGCACAAGAAGGATGGATCATGGCGCATGTGTCCAGATTATAGGGAGCTCAATGAGCTCACTATTAAAGATAAATTTCCCATTCTTGTGATTGATGAATTATTGGATGAATTACATGGAGCAATTTATTTTACCAAGTTGGATCTTCGTTCAAGATATCATCAAATTAAAATGAAGACTAAAGATATTCCAAAAATAGCATTCAAACTCATGAGGGTCATTATGAATTTTTGGTCATGGCTTTTGGCCTTACCAATGCACCTTCTACATTTCGAGGGTTGATGAATTCCATTTTCAAACCCTTCCTTAGAAAATTTGTGCTATTATTTTTTTATGATATACTAATCTATAGCAGGTCTTGGAAGGATCATGTTCAACATGTTGACAATGGTGCTCAAACTATTGGAGGAGAAACAATTATATGCAAAAACATCCAAATGTTTCTTTGGAGTACAAGAGGTGGAATATCTAGGTCATATTGTATCTCACGAGGGTGTTAAGGTAGACCCTAAAAAAATTAAAGCTAATATGAATGGAAAGTCCCCACAAACATGTTGCTTGCGCGTATTTCTTGCCAGGTATTATCGCAAGTTTGTTAAGAATTATGGGAGAATAGCAGCACCTCTAACAACATTATTGAAGAAAGATGCATTTTCATGGACTCCTGAAGCAACTAAGACCTTTGAACATCTTAAAGAGGCAATGTGCCTAGCACCAGTCTTAGCTACGCTAGACTTCAAAAAAGCCTTTATTGTGGAATGTGATGCCTAGGGAAATGGAATTGGTGTTGTTTTAATTCAAGAAGGAAGACCCATTGCTTTTGAAATTCGTCCAATCAAAGGAAAGTATTTACAAAAGGCTATTTATGAGAAGGAAATGTTGGCAATACTGCATGCACTAAAGAAATGACGACCTTACATAATGGGAAGACACTTCAAGGTAAAAATTGATCATGATAGTCCCAAACACTTTTTGGAACAAAGACTATCTTCATAAGAGAAACAAAAATGGGTCACAAAGATGTTGGGTTATGACTTTGAAATCATCTACAAAAAAGGGAAGCTAAATGTTGTTGTAGATGCACTCTCAAGAAAGGATGAAGAGGTGGAATCATTGTTTTGGGGCATTTATATTATCCAACCAGATTGGATAACCGAAGCAAGGGATGAATGGAAGAAGAACGAAGAAGTGTGGACACTCATTCAAAAGTTGTAGCAAGATCCTAGTAAATCTGATACATTTAGTTGGAAAAATGATTCCTTATGGTGCAAATATCGCTTATATATTTGCAAGAATTTCCAACTAAAACAAAATATTCTTTTGGAATTGCATGCTTCTCCTTTAGGAGGACACTCAGGATTTTTTAAAACTTACCACAGGGTGAAGAAAGAATTTTTTTGGGATGGCCTTAAATCTGATATTCAAAATTTTGTGGCATAATGTTTGGTTTGCTAGCAAAATAAAGTTGATACAATTAAGACCTTAAGTCTTCTACAACCTTTATCCATTCCAAGTCAACATTGGGAGGAGATTTTAATGGATTTTATCACAGGTTTACCTAAGTCCGAAGGAATGAGTGTCATCGTGGTGGTAGTTGATAGACTTACCAAGTATGCACACTTTTATGCATTATCTCATCCATTTAAAGCAAGAACAATTGCTACTGCATTTATGGAAACAATTCAAAAGCTACATGGAAACCCGAAGATTATTGTAAGTGACAGAGATCCCATTTTTACAGGAAATTTTTGGATGGAATTATTTTCTTGTTTGGGTACTCAACTAGCTCATAGCTCATCTTATCATCCTCAATCCGATGTTCAAACTGAGATAGTGAATAAATGTTTGGAAGGATATCTTCGTTGTTTTGTATCTGATAAGCAAGCACAATGGGTCAAGTGGTTACCTATCGTTGAATGGTGGTATAACACTTCCTTCCATACTGCAGCAAAAATGACCCCATTTATGGCAATTTATGGATATCATCCACTGTCCATCACATCTTCTTTAAGGGAAAATTCTAGGGTTCAAGCAATGGAAGATCACATCGAGCATCAACAAGAATTTCTCCAACTCTTAAAGGATAACCTAAATTTGGCACAAAATCGAATGAAACAACAGGAAAATCAACATCGCAGCGAGAGAAGTTTTGATGTAGGAGACTAGGTATTTTTACGGCTACAACCATACAAACAAATGTCCCTCAAGCAAGCTAATAAGGACAATAAATTATCGCAAAAGTACTATGGTCCTTACAAGGTGTTGCAAAAGATTGGTACTATGGCATACAAATTGGAGCTTCCTGCTTCTTCATGAGTGCATCCAGTTTTCCATATTTCATGCTTAAAGAAGGTTATAGGGGACAAAATACCAGTTCAAACAATATTTCCAGAACTTGATGAGGAAGGAAAAACCATATTGCAACCTGAAGCAGTCATGGAAACAAGAACTTGACAGCTACAAAATCGATCAATTTCAAAGTATATCATCAAATGGAAGAACTTACCCACTAAATATTCTACATGGGAGGATGATAATTTTATACAGAAGCACCCAGAGTTACTCAAGTGTTATTGTAACCCCCTTATTGTTATTGTTGTACCCCTATAACCCCCATATTGTTATTATTAAGCCCTTACATTATTATTGTTAGGTCAGCTAGGATTACTTTGTGGACCCATGGACTCCTATATATAGAAAGAAGGTTTTTTCATTTGTATCCTCCAAGAATTGTTCATTTATGTAATGTATTAGAGGTTGCCCCCTCGAAGTGGCTTATTTCTAAGGCGTTGATCTCTCTTTTCTTCCATTTTTGGAGCTGGTTTCATAATAGTATAATTCCTTCAACTTATCCAAATATTCCCTCTCTAACATTAACTCTGATGTGACTGCCCCCCAGAATTATTCTTTATCTTTCTGGGTCACTAAGGTTTAGGTTTCAATACCTCTTCTTTGCAGGTCTAAAACAATCTCAGTCAATTCATTTTCATTTTCAGACCTAAACAAGACTTCCTGAATTTTATCATCAAACTTTTTATCTTCAGGACTTCTTAAAAATTCAGAGGAAAAATATCTTAAATGTGATGGAGTACCTGATTTTGAAGAGCTTCCTTAAATGCCTGTGGAAATTGTGTTTGGATTATCCACTATAGCAATTGGGTTAGGATCTGGATTGCTCCTCATGTGCCTCCTTCTCAAAGCCACCTTTAAGCATGAATTTTTGAAATGGAGTCACTAAGGTAGTTGCAGCATCGAATAGATTCTGAACTCCTACTACCTCAAGACTCCCGGTAAACGCACCAAAATGTTATCACCAAATTGATCTTGATTGGTTTCTCATCAATCAACTAAATGTAACTCTTTCAAACCACTTCTAAATAAATATTAGCCTCTTCAGTTTGAGATGGCTCTCTCAAAGGGGGTTTATGATTTTGAATAAGGATAGTATAAGATATCTAACTCTATGGAATTATAACTTGTTTTGTATGATTGAAGGTTGAAAAATGCAAGCTTGCTACCATTGGGCTTATGGAGTCAACAATCAGTAGTCTAAGTGATTATGATTCTTCACATGGAAGCTGAGGTAGATAGATGTTTTTAACAGAGATAATTCACACACATAACATAGGAAAACACAGTCATTTCACCACCAAAGGAAGTCAGAGCATAATATTATGAATTCTAAGTAATTAGTGATGAAATCTATTGTAAGTGATAAAACATAAAGATATAGATCAATAATACATCAAAAACCTCATGAGAATCTCAGGTCTGGAAGTAGAATATTGTCACTTTGTATTACTGATAATGGTCAAAAACATACAAGCAGCAATTTGGTGCAAATGTTATCCAACCCTTTGATTCTTCAATGTTTTATCTATAAATGGAAATTATTCACAATATGGAAGATCTACCTGGTGGCTAGATCTTCGAATTCTACTATGACGCCTTTCATAACTAAAATAAATAACTTAAAATAGAAAACTGGTAGCTACCTTTAAAGAAACAAACTCCTAATAGGACTCTATCTCATATTTATTACATTCCTCTATCCTATCTGTGAAACAGTTACATGATGGTTAAATAATTAATGCCACATGCTCGAAGGACACATGACCAAGTTTACCATCACTTTACATATTTATAGCACCCCTAAATCTGTGGAACATAACCCTTCTTTTTAGGAATGGATGACCTTCATCTTCAACGTTGTTTTGACTGATGAACTAGCTTCATGGCACACCCTTTGAGTCATAAATATCTGCTAATGAGATCCACTGACATGCTGGAAGTCTCCACGTGGAAAAAATGCTTTTAAGATGCTCAAAATCCTTCAACAATTGCTCACTATGAAAACAGGGCAGTTTTGTAGCGAGTTTTAGTAGCGTCAGAAAAAATAGCTTTTCCATCACTCTCCTTCACTTCTTTGTTGTTCCAACATCTTCATCATGTCATGTCACCTTGCAACCATGGATCCCTCTCCTTAAAACATGCCAAAACTGAATTTAAATGCAAAAAGGCACCTACAGGTTTTTTCGTAGCATATTTCTGGCTTCAAGCCTAGCGTACGCTACGAAAATGTGCAAAAAACCATAAATTTATCCTTTCAAGAACATCTTCAAAAAATGTCATCTAGCTACAAAATTTGAGTTCTCTGCATATTATGAACCTCCCAAAACATTTTCCATCTTACCTTATTACTCTTGTGGTGTTTCCTCCTCATTTACAATCAGTTGACTAATGGGCTCTTCTACCACTGTCATCTTCAAACCTTTCTTTTCCAACTATACATGAATCAAATCCAATTGCTCCTACAGATCTTGCACTTGGTTTTTTAATGCCCTGTTCTTGGATTGCAACTGCAAGTTTATCTTTTTGATGTGTTTGACCTCTCCTCTTAGTGGTTGAGTCCACTTTATCAACTTTTTTGTATTTTCCAAGGTCTTTGAAACACTTGTGACTTGATCTTCCCAGATTTTTCTCATTTGCTCAAACTAAAAAATTTTAACTCTGTGTTTCTTTGCCTCTTACTTAAAAACTGATATCTCCTCACCTGCCACCTTCAACTGCTCTTTAAGGGTTTCAATTTCTGATTTTTCACTAATTTTCTCTTTACCCTTCCTTTGTTTGATAACCAGCTCTTCTTTTTCAAGTGAAGAGAGATCTATGATGCTTGGTGGCTGAGCAGTTTCATTTATCTTATTAGTCTCTTTACTGATTTCCATGACCTTTCTTGCATGTCTAGTCATTGGCTTTCTAGGTTGAAACATGAAACCAGCATCATCACCTGCAAACTCTATTTTTTTAGCTGTCTTACCTTTCTTCATCTCCTCCATCTTCAATGTCTTCAGCTTGGACAATGGGAGTTTCTTCAATTTCAATTGCATGCAAGATGTCCTCTAAGTTTCCTTTAACCGTTGTTTGGCTCCTAGTAACTCTCTTGCTGCCTTGTTTGCTGACTGTTTGCTTCTATTTTGCATGTGTTTTTTTAGGTGTGTCAATCTTTTGCAAAGGCTTTGCCTCCATGTTCACTGGTTCTGGATGAGATGATCTATTCCCTTCTTCAACTTCCTCTGCTACAGTTGAGATGAAATGTTTCTAGGTTTCTAGGCTTTCTTAGGGGTGACAGCATCAATTTCAAAACCACTCATGAACAGAAAGGAAGTCCAATCTTTGTCTAGACTATTTAATTCCTCTAAAACCAATAGCTTAATCAAACCATGATGAAAAAGAGAAGTTTCATTACCTTCTGTTTTAATTTGAACCTTATCTGACATTTTAACTAGAGTTATGTATAAATAAAAGGGCAAATTAAGTGACCTCTTACCCACAAAATGTAGAAGAAGCATAAGGTGGTAGGATTAGACCATGTGAAACCTTCCTTCACAGGTAAAATACTTTTGAATGATCATCAACAGCTTTGAATAGTTGTCCTTCATGAAACTCCTAGGGATAGCATTTGTCAGATCAATTTCACTATGTTCTTGCTTTATGAACTCTTTGCAATCCTGCATTGTGAACTTGATGCCTTTAAACCATTGTTCCCCTCCTCTAGGGATTCTTGTTGTTGTTGAAATGATGTCTGGTGTCACTGTAAGGTTCAACATTCCCACTTTTGAACCCGTTCCTGTGAAACTGTTAGCAAAATCCTTGGAATCTTGTAGATGACAACCTTGCAACCTTTGACAGAATTGCAAGCAACTTGTTCTTCTGAAAACCTCCATGGCAGTTGGGTCTTCATTGAGAAAAATAATGTCCATGGGTTCATACCTGTGGCAATGACCACCTTTGTTTGTTTTCTTCCTTGCAGCCATGGGTGCTTTATATCTTCTTAGCCTCACTTGCTTGATGACACCTGCAAAGTTTAAATCTTCCAGCAACCTGCTTGGCTTGATGAAGCAGCTCTCCAAAAATCCAATTACATGCAAAGATAAAGTGGAGTATAACGAAAAGACTAATTGGGTAAGGTTTTATGGTTTAAATGACAGCTCATGCATTAATCATGACACATGCATGCCAAACAGGGTAATGATGACCTCAGACATGGCTTTGTACCTTTGATTTAACCATAACAGACTTGAATGACCTCCACCCTAACTCCTCCAATCATGAACTGACATTTCATATCAAATCTGACAAGACAAGTAAGAAAACAGGTTTTCGTAGCGTAGCTAGTTTATCCTCTAACAGTTTTGCTACTAAACTATTAGGTAGTTTCGTAGCGAAAACTATTGTTTTACTGTATAAAACACTAAGAAAAGTTGAAAAACTGACTCAAGCGCCCTTTTTGAATTTAAATGCATGGGGAATGAAAACTGACACCATATGAGGACTGATGGAACATGACATGACATAAATGGAGGTGACCTTGAACCTTAGGATAGGTTAAACATGTAAAAAATGAAATTTTCCTATACCAACTTGAAAAGGCTTAAGGAGACCTCATCCTTTTGATAAGTGAACTATATGACCATGTCAAGTAATGTTTCACAATTTTATGAGTGATAACATAAACTTAAAAAACTTTAATATGTGAGGTTGAAGTATCAACAAAATTATTTTTTAAAGTAAATTAAAAAGAGTTTAATTTTAGAGTTGTGATTTTTTTTAATAATTAAATTGAGGGAGAGGGATCTTTTATGTTTATGGAGAAAGAAACTTACACTAGAAGCTTTCTGCAACTATCCTTTAGTGAGCTTGTGAGTCTCCTTGTTCACAAGGACTCTCTAGAAGAGAAGGCTCGTTGTTCACAAGGACTCTAGAGAAGAGAATAGCAGGTTGAGCAACTACTTGAAATAATCAATGGTGGTTACAATGTTTGTTGGGTGACTACTAATTCATATATGAATGCTGGAATTTGTTAAAGCAATGATTTACTCTGTTTTAATGCAATGATTTACTAAAATCTGCAGTGATTTAATATATGTTTTAATGCATTGATTTATTAAAATCTATATAAATGTAGAAGATTCTCTTTTAAATTTGCATCTATACATATAATTTTTTAAGAATAAACTTTTACTTTTTTTAGCTATAATTTTTAGTAAAGCGTTGACCTAGTAATCATGATTTACATATTTTTTATCTTTTGACCACATAGGGTAGTTATGAAATTAGCTTTATGCATTCAAGTTTTTTTAATGTATTTTATAATTATGATTAATGGTTAGAAAATACTTTTGTGCTTGAAACTATTGACATGTCATACATGCTCTCTGAAAATTATGATAATTGGTTTCAATGAATCGATTTTTATTAGCATTCTGAGAAGCATGAAGTATTTATATATAAAATAATTTATAACACCACCAAAAATTAGCTTTATTTTAAATTAAAATATATAAGCATTAAAACAAACTTAAATATATTTTTTATAGTTTTCAATTAGGGTGTGGGTAATAGTTAGTTTTAATTAAAGCTAAGATATAATGTATGGTTTTTCATCTTCAAAACTCGATGTTGCTACTTTAGAAAATGCAAACATATGGCATACATGTCTACAAATGTCTTTCTCATACAACTTTTCCAAATTAACAAACCTATTAGCCTCTTTTTGCACCTTTTGGGACAATTGCTAGTAGTTAATAATTAATAAGTTAAACAATACACTGCAATAGCTATTACATTTGATATTATTAACTTAATTATTAATACACTATTGTGCATTTAATTTTAGCTATTAATTCTCTAGCATTAATGTTTTCTTCTTTTTATAATTATTTTAAATGGACAACTTTTTCGCACAACGAAAACATTAATAGTTAATAATTAATGAGTTAAACTCCTCACAGCAATAGCTATTGTGCATTTAATTATAACTATTAATTCACGAGCATTAATGCATTATGCTTTTGATAAATTGGCCACAAACTACTTCTTGTGGGGAGCTTTGTTTGTGCTTTGCACAAGCAATGCTCCACACATTGTTAACTCTACGCCCTTCTCAATGCCAACTCACACTCCTCACCCATTCCACTTTTTAAATTGGTTATTTTGATTTCAAACATTTTAAGTGCCTCAGCACAATGAAAATGAGAGCAAAAATTAATGATAAAAATATAAATGAAAGTATAAAGAATAGCTAATCACTATTAATTAATTAGTTGTTTAAAGCTAATTATGAAGCTATAAATGATTATAGCATAATAGTAATAGCAAAATGAATTATAACTATTAATAACTGTAATAATTAACAACAGCAATAGTTTCCTCAAACTACTATGGATTTTTAAAATACTATAGTTATTACAAGGAAACCTACTAACCTATAATACTATAGCAATTAACTATTTTCATTAATAGTTAATGATTAATTAATTAAACTCCACACTGCAATAACTATTACATTTAACTATTATTAACTTGATTATTAATAAACAATTGTGCATTTGATTATAACTATTAATTCTCTAGCATTAATGTTTTCTTTCGATAAATATTTTATATGGACAACTATTATAATACTATAGCTATTAGTTTTTTTTATTAATAGTTAATAATTAATGAGTTAAACTATGCATTGCAATAGCTATTACATGTAAACACTTAATTGTTTTTTAATTTCGAAAACATAAATGAGACTATATATTCAAATCATTAAAAATTTAATTGTAACTCAATATAACTTTAAATTATATATTCAAATTATTAAAACAAAATTGTTTTTTTAATTTTGAAAATAAAAATAAAACTATATATTCAAATTATTAAAAACCTAATTTTATTTCAATCGAGCTTTAAACTATATTCAAATTGTTAAAAACTTAATTGCACAATGAGTGAATGGTTGTGGGGAAGTGTAGAGAAAACACATTTCTTAGCACAATCAACTTCTTCCTACTACTACTGCAAACAATATCTTATTCTTTATTATGGATATGGTTGACGTGAAGAATGCTTCATTTAAGATGTTTTTTTAATTTCAGAAACATGAATAAAATTATATATTCAAGTTATTAAAAAGCGTGATTGTTTTCTAATTTCCAAAACACAAATAAAACTATATATTCAAATTATTGAAAAACTTAACTTTAACTCAATCCAACTTTAAACTATATATTCAAATTATTAAAAAATTAATTGTACAACATGAGTGAATGGTTGTGCCTGAGTGAGGAGAAAACACATTTCTCTGCACAATCAACTTCTCCACACTACTATTGCTAGCAATATCTCTAAGACTATCTGAGCATACCCCTCCTTGAAATTTCATAGAACATTTCATGTCAATTAAACTATTGTTGAAGCTTGTGCACAAATTTTTGTGCCAAAATCTTTCATTATGTAGAGAGATGCTTATGCTTGACATGTTTGACTTTTTAAATTGGTTATTTCAATTTCAACCGTTTTAGCAATGCCTCCACACAATGAAAATGAAATCAAAAATGTTTGCACAAAGTATTAATGATAAAAATATAAATTAAAGCATAAATAACAACTAATAGTTATTAATTAATTAGTTGTTTGGAGTTAATTATGAAGCTATAAATTATAGCAACACAATATTAATAACAAAATGAATAATGGGGAGAGAGTTATGTCGAGAGCAGGTGATAGGGTTTATGCATATGGGCTACCGGTTACCTCGGTTGCCTCACACATGCTCTTGGAGGTCGGTAGGGGCTACTCTGGACTGGTGGCCTCTGGCCTTAAACAATGGCGGAGTCGGTATGGCGGATGCACACGGGAGTATAACGGGTATTGGGACCAGGGATTCTAAGAACACTTATCTACGGACCCTAGCCTCCCCATATTCATTTATTGTCATGAGTTTCGCTCAGATCACACGTCTCTTGAACCTAGCATCGTTTTAATCCGCAGGTTTGGCGCTGGAAAACTGGAACCCTCGTCTTGGAAGGAATGGGTAGTACATAGCAGTGATTTTCTCCCTGAAGAGATTCAACAGGGGCGCATGACGGCAGTTAGAAGCCCAACGAGTACCCCATACATATTAAAATGGAACTTTGTCTCTCCTAAACCAGTATTGGCAGCTTGGATCCCCAAACGTATCCTTGAACAGGCTGAACCAGTGAGGTGGATGGACCATACCTTTGTTCTACTCGAATATGCGACTCGGCCCACACTAGGCTACACACCTCAGCGACCACATTACTTCTGTTGCCTCAAGAAAAAAACAAACATCCTAATACATGGAGGCATCGACCCATATTTGTCATGGAATCGTCGCAATCATCGGCCCAAAACGAACACACAATTATTATGGCAGCCAAAACATGCACATACATGAGACAAAAAAAAGGAATTAGCCATTACACATCAGGTAACCCCAACCTATTTTCAAATTTTCATTAGACCCCCTGTGGGGAAGAACATATTATTATGGGTATACAATACAGAGAGGGTGATAAATCTGAAACACAATATTAGGCATACATTGGGATATCCCATACACATGCAATAATTGATCGGTGGAGGCAGAGAATTACAAGATTCCTGAACAATCAAATAATACTTCATATGCACAGGGTCAACCATTACCCTCAACCTACGACTGAGAGGAGGAGCAGCAGAACGGGGCAAATCAAATGACCATGGGAATGAAAGGGGTGCAATACCTCAAAACAATAACCCCTTAAAGGAGGCCCCTCATATAGGAACATCTTACAAGGGGGAAATAAAGCAGTTGCACCTACAGGACCAATGGACAGCAACCCTAGCTCTTACATAGTAGAGCAATTGAATGAGACAACAGAACTAAACATAGACATTCCAGAGATTGATCATCATCACACCACATATTAATCACAAGCTATCATCTGCAAATTTAACAGCTTTTGTCCTAAACCAATGGAGCTCTTTCATTGGATTTTCACAAACTGGACCATGGACTGTAAAATTCATCTCTACTCCAAAGGATTTTTCATTGTCAAATTTTCAACCTCGAAAACCAGAGACATTATACTCCAAGAGGGGTTGTGGTTCTAGGGATGTACCTGACTCTTCATTACACCATAATTTCCAGACTTTGATGCATTTACTATGACTGTATCTAGAATGTCGATTTGTGTCCGGCTGCACAACCTTCCCCTTCATTTCTGGAATGACTTTGTTCTAGAAGCTATTGGGAACATCATTTGATGATACATCAAAATAGATACACAACGTTTGGATGAGAGAATATACACTTTTACTCGTATTGGTGTGGAAATGGATCTCAGCAAAGGATTATCCGAACATATATTTTTGGTACACAAATATCAAAATTGGATGCAGCATCTAGATTATGAAAACATGGCGTTCAGATGCAGAATTTATAGGCAGGGAAAGCACCCAAAGGGTGGAAATTTCCCCCATGTGGACCAGAGGAGGATGCAGAAGTAGAAGTGATAGATCCCATCACCAATGAGAACAAGCAGATGGAAACTGAACTGGATTCTCAAAGAAATTAAATGCAATATCCATTTGAGCTAATATCCCTAAATCAATCGATAAAAGAACCAGCGGGACGGTACAATGGAGGTAATAAAGGCATCATTCATCAGATACCTCAAACTTATAAAAGGACAACATAGCACCTATAGAAGAATATCAGCTCTCCCTTATGTCCTCCTCGCCATCACAGGGTGAATGGCGAAAGGTTGAGAAGAAGAAAGGGAGAAAAACTTAATTTTCTCCCCATTTGTATTTTTAGTTTATCTTGTATGAACATTGAACACTAGTCTTGACTGGTTGTTGGTCAAATTATCTGCTAATGCAACATATAATTTTATTTTCATTAATAAAATTACAATTTTGTCCTAGAAAAAACAAAAACAAAAACAAAATGAACTATAACTATTAATAACTGTAACAATTAAACAACAACAATAGTTTCATGAAACTATTACATTTTTATAATATTATAGATATTACAAGAAAACCTACTAACCTATAATACTATAGCAATTAACTATTTTCATTAATAGTTAATAATTAATGAGTTAAACTCCACAGTGTAATAACTATTACATTTAACTGTTATTAACTTGACTATTAATAGACTATTGTGCATTTAATTATAACTATTAATTCTACATCATTAATGATTTCTTTTAATAATTATTTTACATGGACAACTTTTATAATATTATAACTATTAACTTTTTTATATAAATAGTTAAAAATTAATGAGTTATATTGTCACTTCAATAGTTATTACATATAATATTATTAACTTGACTATTAATAGACTATTGTGCATTTAATTATAGTTGTTAATTCTCTGGCATTAATGCTTTCTACTCTTGATAATTATTTTACATGGACAACTTTGCACCATAACTAAAACACAAATATTACTACTAAACAAAAATGTTCACACTTTCATTAATAGTTAATAATTAATGAGTTAAACTTGGTACTGCAATAGTTATTACATTTAACTATTAATAGATTATAGTGCATTTAATTATAGCTATTAATTATCTATCATAAAAAAAAAAATCTCCTAACTATTTTACATGGACAACTTTTATAATACTATAGCTATAAACTTTTTTTTTACTAATAGTTAATAATTAATAAGTTAAACTCTACAATGCAATAGTTATTACATTTGATATTACTAACTTGACTATTAATAGACTATTGTGCATTTAATTGTAGCTACTCTGGCATTAATGCTTTCTTCTTTTGATAATTATTTTACATGGAAAACTTTTCTGCACAACGAAAACACAAATATTACTATTAAACAAAAATGTTCACACTTTCATTAATAATTAATAATTCATGAGTTAAACTTTGCACTGTAATAGCTATTACATTAAATTATTGTTAACTTGGCTATTAATAGACTATTATGCATTCAATTATAGCTATTAATTATCTTGCATTAATTCTTTATGCTTGTGATAAAGTGGCGACAAACTACCTCTTGTGTGGATCTTTGCTTGTGTGAAACTTTTCGTGTGTTGAACGTTTTGCACAAGCATTGATCCACACTGCCAAAACTACACCCCTTTTCAACACCAACGCATACTCTTTAGTCATTTGACTTTTTAAATTGGTTAATTTGATTTCAACTGTTTTGGCAGTGTCTCCGCACAATGAAAATGAAAGCAAAAATTAACGATAAAAATATAAATGAAAGCATAAAGAATAGCTAATAGATATTAATTAATTAGAGATAATTATGAATCTATAAATGATAGTAGCACAATAGTAATAGCAAAATGAACTATAATTATTAATAACTATAATAATTAAACAACAAAATAGTTTCCTCAAACTATTAAATTTTTATAATACTATAACTATTACAAGGAAACCGAAAATCAAACATACCCAAAACATGGTTTCTCCAACCCATTCACAGAACATATTTAACAAGTGGGATGTTGATTCCCACAACTAGTTAATACCCATAAACCTCCGCTTAATCGACCAACTGCAATAGTTTTGGCAAGCGTTTCTTGGTTCCATGATTACAAAAGTTGTAAGCTTCATCCGAGGATGCCTGAAAGTAGATTCGGTATCTTGAGAAGGAAGCACGCCCAGGTTTTCACTATCACTAGATGAAGCAACGACGTATGGAGAAGATCTTTTACATGCGACGGTATGTTTCGGGCCCATTGGATGTTCCTAAGTTTATTGTTTCTGGTTTCCTCGGGTCCATGTTTTGAGGATTGGGCTTCCTGTGGTTTCTAGTAGTGGGACAAATTCTATATTTACTATTTTAGTGGGTCTATTGTTTAGACATGATACTAGTTTATTTCATTCTCCCGTATGGGCTTGCACCCTGTCAACCCTCGATTATCGCTTTAAGTCCCGCAGTTCTGGTTTTTGGCATCATGATAGCATGTGAACTGCATCTCCTGGGGTTTTTTATACTTAGTGGTCATTTTCCGTTGTAATGGTTTTATATGGTCCAACATAACACCACTTGGATCCTCTATTGTATCTTTTTCACTCGGGCTCCCAAATGGGAAGAGAATTCCACATAATGCATTGGGAATACAATACGAAACTCTTGCACATACTCCTACTTTCTCTCATATCCATATATATGCTCCTCTCCATTATCAGTACACACAGAAGAACTTATCTTCGGAGGCCTCATGTTCGATAGCTCAAACTCTACTACCTCTTTCGGGCTTGATAGGGACTCAGAATTCTCGGAATCACTGGGTCGGTCGAGGCTTTGCTTCTTATGGGAAAAATGGCTGGACTCCTTTATCATATCAAGACCGTGCAAGGGCTTCAGTTTCCATTGTTGTAATTGTTGGTGGCATTGTATAGGTTGTTGTTTTTGTTGTTTTTGTTGTCACACCTGAGTTCCAAACCTCTTCATATTTGCATGCACCCTCTCTGCACTTTCTGATAGGACTTGTTGGTACCACCCTAGCCACCTGCCACCTTCTCGCTAGTATTTTCAAATTCAACTACTTTTCCCGACGTGATCTGGATTTCCCCCCAGCTTAATGTTGTGTTTGACATTCTTTTTGCAACATACATCTGACCTTGCTAGATCCGGGTGATCACTCTCCAATTTTTTTTGTTGACCTATCACATTTACCGAGGTACTAACCGCATCCTTATAGCTGCCATCCAAATCGGGACATTTATTCCCTTTCCCGTGCATTGTTGCACATACCCCTTTTATTCATTATTATATTCCCCAACTCTTTTCCCCAACATTCTAGCTCCTCCTTGTTTGTGTCTGCACTAAATCTTGCTAGCCTAGATGGAATAACATATGTCTTACACATCTGATTATGTCCTTCTCCTCCCGATCTAGCTCTCTTATCTGAACTGCATGGTGGTGGGGGTTGTTTAAACATTTACTTAGATATCTATCAGCGAGCCACCTCACTATGGATGGGGTCACGGACCCACTTACTTCAGACACATCTGCCCACGAGGGATTCATCGAAGCCACCTTGGATGTTGAAAAGGCCTATGACATGGGGAAGGAAAATCATCGGCTAGCTTTTCTCTCTAGAAACATTACTCTCCCATATTTTCATCGTAGTCCTCCAAGATCCCCTCAGGCTCGTCATCACAATATTTCTCAGGGTGGCCAAAGGAAACCCAGCAAAACTAATCGGGCATCCAATAGACTAATCTCCACAGCGCAAGATATTAAACTACTAGTTTTCCCTTACGACGAAATTTGGGGGTGGGTGACCAGCCTCCAACGTCGTGCTCTTGTTGGACGCTCGGTATTTGCGGATATGGTGGAGAAGGAAATGTGACTTGGGGTGCCCTCGTTGGCTACCCTCTAAAGGTTAGCAGGCTTATGAACTCTTGGTACTGCATCTATTTTTTATACACTAAGGACATTTCTACAATACTCAGCAAGGACTGGGTCCGCGGACAGAGCTTCTTGCAGCTGCATGAATGGTACCTGGGCTTTAACTCTATTTCGGAGGCCCCAAAAAATAACCTGGTCCAGGAAAAATTGTCGAGTTTTCCCCTCCAATATTGGATGAATTCTACCCTTTCTGTTATTTGGAATTCAATTGGGCAGATTAGGTACATTGATCTGGGTTGCATGAGCACTTTGGATAAGCGTATTGCTTGGTTGTTGGTTGAGGTTAGTTTTATTGGGGGTCTCCTGAGGAACATCAATTTGGAGTGGAATGGCACTAGACACAGGCAACGAATTGATTTCTGGGGCCTCCCTTTTCGCTGCTTACTCTGTCACCAAACAGGTCATTTGCTGCGGAGGTGCCCTCGATCCCGGCGAAGCGCAATACAATCTTCTCCATCAAAGGCGTCGCAAGGTGTGGCTGGTGCGGCTTCGGCAGGAAAATCCTCATTGCCACCAAATGGAGGTAAGTCGTAATCATCCCTCTCTTCCAAATATTATCTCCATGTCCCTGATAAGCCTTATTTTTCTCATCTCTTTCCATCAGACCCTCTGTTCGCCCTCCCACACTCGCCCTTATCAGACCATTCTTCGGATGGCCATAAATCACATGTAACCACATCCTCTGACCGTCACCACCATCAGTCGGTCCTGACGCGACCTTTTTCCCCTTTCCCCCTGCCGGCCATTATCCCCCTACACCTCCCCGACCCCCCTGTCCTCTCCCCTTCCATGCCCTCCCTCGAGACTGCCTCTCCTCCTATAGCACCTGAATATGTCCCCGATGTTGGACTAACCTCCAATTTTCACAATTGCTCCACGATGGATTCTCCTCAAAACTCGATTAGGAGTGACATTAAGTTTCTGCTCCTTAACCCTAGTTTGGATAGGGTTTCTCTCACAATTCATGAAGGATGCTACGATAAACCCGGCCCCTCCATATCCCCTTCATCTACACAAAACATCACAATTAGAAAGAAAGGTAGGAAGGAAAATAGACACTTCTGTGTCAAACCCCAATACAAGTCCCTCCTCCTGGATAATCCAAAAGGTTTGAGATATATTCCCATTATCGCCTCCTTTAATGGTCGGGCACTTAGAGCTAATAAGTACGCCCCTCCTGCCTCTTGAATCATATTTTATCCTTGAACATCCAGGGACTTGGAGATCATTCTAAGTACCTCTGTATAAAAAACCTTCTTAATGTTCATTCTCCATCCATTGTCGTCCTACAAGAAACTATGTGTCGACATCCAAAGCCATTCCCCACTTTATTTCAATTCAACTGAACTGGCACATTACAGGGGTTGATTCGATGGAGCTTTTGGGTGGTTTAATTGTTATGTGGAATCCACATTTAGCAAGATTTCATGATTTCTGTTTTTTTGTCGAGATTCTACTGTCTGGTCGAATTAGGGAATACTTTGAACATTTCCACCTCATCAACATGTATGCTCCTTGCCAGGAGTGTTCCTCCTTCTGGGCCTGTATCAGCTCATCTAAGATCCTAAATATCCATAATCTCATCCTTACTGGTGATTTGAATGTCTCTCTGTCTGGCATCGAATGTTGGGGAACTCACAGTCGTCTTGACCCCTTAGCTGAAAGATTGTCTCGAGTTTTTTCATATCATCATCTGGTCGACATTGCACCTTGCCCCCTTTCTCCTACCTGGACCAATCATAGGATGGAGGACGCATTTGTGGGAAAAATATTAGACTGCTTCCTCGTACATGAAAGTGTACTGGAGCTACTGGGAAATCTTAAATATTTGGTCATCATGGACTCTTTATCAGACCATTGACTCGTTACTCTCTCTTGGCATTCGGATCCAATCCAAATGGTCAAATTTAATAGGGTTTGGCTTGAGGATCCTGAATACCAGGAGTTGGTTCGTAATTTTTGGCTGCAAGACAAGGATCCTGTAGATATCCCGGCTTCCTCTCTCTTCACCCAGAAGATGAGGACACTCAAAATCAGTACCAGGAATTGGGAGAAGCTAAAGAAGAAAAAATTGGTTGCAAAACTTCTTTATATTGCCAAGAAAATCGAATCTATTCACATTTCCTTGGCTTCCTGTAATCCAAGCTCCCACACTCTCGCTCTTTTGGCTTCTCTTGAGAGTTGGAAAATTGAGATTATCAGAATAAAAAAAATCTCATGGAAGCTCAAAAGTAGGGCAGTTTGGCTGCGCGAAGGGGACCACAATACAAATTTTCTTCATCACTTCACAAATTGCAGGAAAAATCACAATTCGATTCGGAAAATTCAGTCCAATGATGGGTTGTCGATCCATTCCCAGATAAATATCTCTAGGGAGGAAATACATTACTTCTCTGACCTTTACAGGCACAGGGACAGTGTTAGGGTCTCAGATCAATTTTGGGCAGTGAAGTAGTTTCCCCGCATGTTCAATGACGTGTCCAATGGGGAGTTGAGTAAGCTTGTTACCAAGGAATAACTCTTAGTGGTTCTTAAATCATTTGCAAAGGAAAAAATCGCTGGACCGGATGGCTAGCCCACTGAAATGTACATCCATTTCTTTGATCTGATGGCAAACAACCTTCTCATGGTTGTGGAAGAATATAAACTTATGGGTAGAATATTGGTGGATATCAACTCTGCTTTCTTAGCCCTCATTCCAAAATCCACTCACCCTGTCGATTTCAGGGATTTCCACCCTATATCTTTATGTAATGTGGTTTATGATATTATCTCCAAGGTCATCGCCTGTCGCATTTCAACCTCTCTCTCCTTGCATATCTCTTGTGAAAAATCTGGTTTTCTTCTCGACAGACTCATTCACGATGTCATTGCCACTGCACAAGAATGTCTGCACTCCATTCACCTCAAAAAACTAGATGTTTCCATAATGAAGATCAATTTGTACAAAGCCTATGATTATAGTGACTGGTCCTTCATCCACCTTGTTCTTTTTAAGATTGGACTCTCTGTCCAAAATGTCCAATGGATCATGTCTTTCATCTCTCTAGTTTGGTTTGTTGTCTTAATTAATGGATTTCCCACTGATTTTTTCAGGCTGGTTGTGGCCTCCGCCAAGGTTGTTTACTCTCTCCACTAATCTTCATTTTGATTATGGATGACATTAGCATTCGTATCAAGGAGGCACACATGTGTGGCTCTTTCGATGGCATCCAAATGTCTCCAGGAATCTCTGTCACCCACTCTTTCTTTGTGGACGACATCTTGGATTTTGGCTTCATATCCCAAGCACAGTGGTCTTCTTTTCACTACATCTTTCTCCACTATGGCGCCACCTCGAGCATGGAAATTAATAGTGGAAAATCCACCTTGATCACTACCTCTTAATGTAGTGCGAATCTAGATATCATCATTGGCCTCTTTTAGGTGAATATTGTTCCTATTTCAAATGGTTTCAAATATATTGGTTTCTGGATTTTAAGCCATGTGGATACAACTCAAAATATTGGTCTTGGATTTTGGACTAGTCACACAAATGGCTCTCCTTGGAAGGCCATTACATTCTTGACTAGGCTATACTTCAACAATTACTTATCTTCTAGGATCGCCTCTTTTACATTTTGGTGGGTATTGTTGCCTCCATAAAAGCCATCATCTCCAAATTCCTCTAGTCGGGTGCTAGGGGATCGAGAAAATTCCCTCTCTGCAATATGGATTTGATCATGCATCCTAAACGGCTAGGTGGTTGGGGTCCCCTGGACATCACCACTTTCTCACAAAATCTTCTTATAAAATCCCTCTAGAGGGCGGCCACGGGAATAGGCACTTGGCCTTGTATTTTCCGAGCCAAATATAATATCAGTCGGGATCTTATCTCCCTCTTCATATCTCGATCCCTCCCTTCTCACAGAGGCTCTCTGTTAAGGAGGTAAATCCCCTCTGCGGACAGAGGTGATCCACTAGCCCTAGATTAGGTCTAGCAACAATCAAATCACGCAATGACGTTGGTTCCTAGTTACAAGAAAGACAAATATCGCGATAAGTAGCCTACCTCGAATCCCACGTTGTTGTTGTCGATGAAGAAGAGGTGCTCCTCGTCCCTAGCTTGATAGATCACAATCCTTTTGTTCGTCACGTCCGGACACCTGTACACACGCAGAGAAATGACGACATACAATGTAATACTTAAAGCATGTAACTATATATTAGTCAGAGAAGATATAATTCGTTGCATTACATAAAAGAATAAACACAAGAATGGAACCAAAATCAGAGTCGCTTATATTATAAATGAAAAAATGGAGATTACAACCAAATGCTCTAACACCATGATCTTCCTTCAGCAGGGCTTGCAGCGGAGCGTGTCTCAACAAAGCCTGTCGAGAATCTGGACGAAGCTCTCTCTCTTACATGATTCTCTTCGACTCGGCTCTCAATAGTTTCCCAGCTATAGTTTCCTTCCTACAAGTTCAGCTAGCTGGCTAATGGAGAGGGCAAGCTTTTATAGATGGAGGAAGGGAATTTGGGATCCCTATAATCATGGGATAGGTCCTATCTCTTAGGAAGGTTCCATGAGAGGTGGAAAACCACTTCCTATACATGGAGATCCGGAGCCAAACCACTCAACTTCTTTTGATGATTCATTCTGGAGTTTGTTAGAATCAAACTTCCGCCATTTATTTTTAAAAAACATCCCTTAATAAGCTTGGCGTGAGTGAAACATAGGGATAGAGCGCTAGTTGGCACGCCCTCTAGTGTGGATTTCCCCCATTGGCGCAAGGGATGAACTGGCTAGTTGTGCCAAGGCTAAAACATCTGTTTTTAGGGTTTTTCAGAGGAAATGTTATTCAGGAGAATGTTTTTCATTATGCACGACGATGCCATGAAGATGTTTTCAGGACATTTTACTGTTCACAAGTCACGGGAATAGTCCTCCAATGTACGGGACGAGGGATTGCAGGGACGGTGACAAAATGTTGTGTAACACTCTCTCATTTGGAGAAGACTTAGGAGGGTTGCTCCCCTCTTTGATTGTCGTCTGATTTTGGATTTCAGAAATGGACAAAAAATTTACCTGGGAACTGAACGGATTCACGGGTTGATGGTGGAGTTCTCTTGCATGTGTTGGCACAAAAAGGTTTTTTTATGGTCTCTCATTTTATCTTGCATTGGTAGCAGGGTTTCCTAATCTAGAAAAAGTCACAACAACTAGACTTGAAGGGCAGGTTTGCTGATGAACGGGACACCATTTTGAAACTACTCAAATCCGGTGGTTTTTGTCTACATTCGTCGAGTGATAGGATCACCTAGTATGGTAAGTTGTTTCGGTCCTCCCCTATGGTCGCTAAAATTTATGATAACATCTTGATCCATAATAATTCTCCAAAGGACTCGCTATTTTCAATCATTTCTGGAATCGCCCCATTCCTATCAAGGTTATCCTCTTTGTTTTGCTGGCTATGCCAAACAAGGTCCTCACGTGGGATAATTTGATCAAGCAGGGTTTCCATGGGCATGGCTATTGTGTTTTTTGTAAGCTTGAGTCTGAATCGGTCATGCACATATTCTTTCACAGTCCTTTTGTTTTGGATATCTGGTCCAAGTTTGCATTTTTCTTGCAGGTGCATGATTAGAGGCCTCACTCTTTTCATTAGTGTATTGAACCTTGGGGGAATTTGGACTCTGGATCCCGATCCTTGCCTTTCTTCTTTTTCTAGGAGGTGTGGCTAGCTAGAAATAAGTTCATTTTTGAAGGTCACCAATTTCTCCAACACATAATCTACTTGTCTATCCTTCCTTGGCTTGACTCTCTTCCCTCTCATCCTCCCCAGGTTAGAGGCCTCTCCATCCATCTTCGGCCCCACATTATTTCCATCCTGGCAGCTTTCTTTTATGGTGTACAACAGAAAGGTTGTTGTGGATGTGATGCTTGGATCAAACTGGAACTAAATGAATTTTTTTGCATCATTTGGAATGGCAACTCGGGTACAAACATGAGGGCATAGCTCCTTGCCCTCTGGAGCTTGCTTTGGGTGACGTTCAATCTACACTTAACAAATTTTCACATCTACAGTGATGCGAAATCCGTCATCGATGGAATCACGCTCCACTCCAATTTTCAACCACCCGTTCTCCTTTCTTGCTTTCAAAGGGTGAAATACCTTCTCAGACGCCTTCAAGATCCTCATATCCATCATATCTACTGAGAGGCCAAAACTAAGGTTGACTCTCTTTCAAAACAGGTTTTGATCCTCCATTTTGGGCATATTCAGGTTCAGTTGTTCATAGAATGTCATCTACTTGCTACAAATTTCTATCAACTTCCCTAGTCATGGTTACTCTTCTGTTTGTGAGGCTTCTATTTGTATTTTTTGCCTCAGCCATGTGGTTCACATCTTCAGTTTTGGTTCCTTGTCGGAACATTGTTTGTTTTTTATTGGAATCTTGGTGGCTCGTGTATTTTGTTTTTGTCCCCGTACATATGGGAGCATTTTGCATTTTTATTGAACATCTTCTGTCTATGATCTTTTCTCTTCTATAGCTTTTTTCCAGCACTTTGCTGCTGAAATGTATTGACTTTTGTACTGGTTTGTAAACAATCAGTGTTTTTTTCTTCTTGAAAAAAAAAAACAAACAAACAAACAAACAAAACAAAACAAAAAACAAAAACGAGAAAAAACTAAAAACTAAAAAACCAAAACAAAACAAAAAAAACAAAAAAACAAAAAAAAAACTATTACAAGGAAACCTACTATCCTATAATACTATAGTCATTAAATATTTTCATTAATAGTTAATAATTAATGAGTGAAACTTAGCTTGACTATTGTGCATTTGATTATTGGTATTAATTCTTCATCATTAATTCTTTCTTTTGATAATTATTTTACATGGACAACTATTATAATACTATAGTTATTAGCTTTTTTTATTAACTGTTATTAATTAATAAGTTAAACTTTGCACTGAAATAATTATTATATTTAAAAGAGTGTTTGATTTCAAAGGGACTCTAGAGTGTTTTCCTGGCGATACACACAATAGAAACTAGGGTTTGTATTGAATGAACATCAGAGGAGGAGGGATCTGGGCTCCCTCCTACATGAATGTGGTCACAGAAAAAGGTAAAGGGATGTGATTGGCTTTTGGAGCACAAGGCCATGCAAATGGTATGCTAGATAAAACCCATGGTTCAACAAAGGCAGGTGGGAAACGTCAAAAAATCAATAAATAAAGGGGCCTAACAGGAAAGCCAACTAACCCACAGCAACAGCAGAAGTCAAAAAGAACTACATAACCATGTAAGCAAACAATTACGGTGATCCAACAGCTTTAATCATTGGTCTTGAAACCCAAGCCTTCAGAGAATGCATGAGATCATGTGCGGTCATATGTAAATTCGTGGGGCTCTGACCCATAGAAAAAGTCATATGTGATTGTATTAAACATCACTAGAAACCAAGGGGGGGAATAGAACTGCACTTAGGGTCAAAAGGATTCTTCACAATGTTATTTTCTAATATGGAAGACAGAGACCGAATCTTTGACGATGGCGCATATTTCTTTGCATCAGTTGGTCTGTATATGCGTCTGTGGATGGAAAAATTTACCCCAAAGAAGGACACATTCACATATGTCCCATTCTGGGTTAGGTTGTATTCCCTTCCCCTGGACTATTGGCTTCCTACAACCTTAAAGGTAATAGGGGATTCCTTGGATAAATTCATTAAATTTCAAAAGAGACGCTACAAGGAAGATACATAACATATGCCAAAATATGTGTAGAAATGGATGTCTCTAGAGCCCTGTCGGAAATAGTCAAGTTAGAATTCAAGGATAAATTTAGGATGCAACTAGTGGACTACGAGCAAATCCCCTTAAGGTGTCAGAGATACAACAAACATGGCCACCTAATCAGGGAATTCCCACTAAGAAAAGTGGAAGAAAAAACCAAAGATCCAAAGTGTTTTATCAAACCTAAGCCAAGGGGAAGACCTAATAGAATACAACAGAAAAGTAATCAGGGAAGGAGAACTCAGACAAACAGCTTTGAAATTCTAGCTGAGGAAAACCTGGAGGATAAAGGGAGGGAAGATGAAGAAACAGAGAATAAATAAGACAATTGAGAGGAGGAAATGGGGCGGCCAACTGAGGAGTATGAGCAGCAAGGGGATATCCCAGATCTATCAAAATATTTTGAAGGAGACATAGAGATGACACCTAGTGAGGTAGGAACAGAAGATCCAGAATGGCATGAGTTAATTGAAATGGAAGGAGTGTATGTCCATGATTTGGAAAAATAGGCATAAAATAAATTAATGAGGATCAAAGAAACAAAATCCATTATTTATACTTGATGAGAGAAGAGACAATATTAAGAGGGAAGAAAAGACCACGTCCAGAAAAAATCAAGAGGCTCTGCAAAGGGGTCTCAGCTAGGAGTTAAAGAAATGGATTCTCATACAGTGCTAACATTGGGGAAAATCCAAAAGAAGTGAGGAAGAAATTCGAAAAGCGTCGACCTAAAGGAGTTGGGATTTATGTTAATTAATTCAAGTAAGATGAGAGTTCTTGGCTCGCCCTCCTCCACCATCATTAATCATGAAAGTTTTATCCTGGAATATAGAGTCATTAGTAGCCTTAGAAAACAAAAGTTGTTAAAAAAAATATTCAAATGGAGCAACATGATGTCCTTTTTATTCAAGAATCAAAATGTTATGTATGAAAAATAAATGAATTATGCAAGAAACTAGGAAGACTATATGACTCATTAGAAGTGGAAGCGTAGGGCTCGGTTGGGGGTTTGGCAATTTGTTGGAACCCTCAATCCCTGCTTCTCCTAGATTCTGAAGCAAACATAGCATATCTGTCGGTAGAAATGAAAGTCATAGGAACCCCTGGCACAATGGTTTTCACTAATGTATACGGGCCTCAAAGGCTTAAGGAAAAGATAAAGATGTTAAAAAATCTAAGCATAAAAAGCAATAAAGTACACCTCACCTGGGTGGTGGGGGGATATTTTAATATGATAACCTCTCTTTCGTAAAAAAAAGGGACAAAGAATAACAGACATAGGTTCAAAATCATTCAAGGAATTCATATATGAAACTAGACTCATAGACATGGAAACAACAAATGGATGCTTCACATGGAGCAATAAGCGAAAAGGGTAGCATCAAGTGGCATCCAAGCTTGATAGATTCTTGATTTCGGAGGATTTACCGATGAGATGGGTAGATGCGGCAGCAAAAATTCTGCCCTGTGGGGGATCTAATCACTGGCCATTGTTATTAATTATGCAACTAGCAGGAACTCCTAAAAATAGACCCTTCAGATTTGAAACATTTTGGTTAGATCATCCTAACTTCATAGATAATATCAACATGTGGTGGAAGGAAGGAATTTCTGACATAGGATCTAAGATGTTTACCCTACAAGCCAGACTAAAACACATCAAGATGAAACTAAAGTAGTGGAACAAATCAGAGTTTGGAAACATCTTTCAGGAGAAAAATGATTTGGAAAAGAAAATGGAAGTCCTACAACAACGATTAATCTCAGACGATTATTCAGAGGGAAGAAAAGAAGATGAAATGGAGCTACCAATGAAATGGGAGGAGAGATGCAAACAAGTGTAAATCCTTTGGAGGAATAAATCTTGAGTGTTATGGCTGAAAGAGGGAGAGAAAAACACCAATTTATTTCGCCGATCAACAATAGAGCATAGAAACTCCAATAGAATCCTCAGAATGAAGGACGAAAAAGGGCATATAATTTAGCCTCACCAGGACATAGAGGAGGTCCTGGTGCAACACTTTAAAAATATGTCTGAAGATCCCCGGGTGAAAATAAGGAAAGGTATTCAAAGGATAGTGAGACACATCCCAAAGATACTCACTAGGGAGCACAATAAAAACCTAAACAAGTGTGTATCTATAGAGGAAGTGAGTTTAGTATTTAATGAAATGGCCACTGGGAAATCCCCTAGTCCTGATGGATTCACCATATATTTTTTTAAAGCCTACTGGGAAACGATCAAAGAATACATCTATGAGGTAGTATCTGAATCTCAAGAATCAACAACAGTTCTCAAAGCTCTAAATTCAACATTTATAGCCCTAATCCCTAAGGAAGAACTGGAAAGTACCCCAGAAAAATTCAGACCTATAGCACTTTGCAATGTGATATATAAAATTATTTCCAAATTTGTTGTTAATAGATTAAAAACAATTATTCCTCATCTGATCTCAGGAGAACAATAGGGCTATGTGGAGGGAAGGCAGATCTTAGACAATATTATCCTGGCACATGAAGTGGCTCACTCGTTGAAGACACAGAAAAAGGTTGGAATGATAATGTAGTTGGACTTATCTAGGGCCTCTGATAAGATCAGTTGGGAATACATGGTAGCATTTCTACAATCCTTTAGCTTTTAAAACCACTGTATTAGTTGGATCATTGCTATGGTATCTTCACCCAAATTTTTTATTCTTCTTAATGGAGCCCCTTCAAAACCTTTCTTCCCATCCAGGGGTATTCGGCAAGGGGACCCTTTGTCTTCCTTCCTGTTTATCCTAACGATGGAAGGGTTGGGTATATCTATAACAACAACTAACGGAGAAGAGACTATCGTAGGGTTGAAGCTGCACAATAAAATTCAAGTAACCACTCACCAGCAATTTGTAGATGACACCATGTTGCATGGTGTGCCTATAGTCAAGGAGGTCCACAGCTACAAACACATTTTGAATACCTTCATGATTTGAATCTGAATGTTATTTTTGTTGTGCTAATTTCATCTTTATAATTATAAATAAGTTATTGATCTTTTGCTTCATGTGCATAGGTTTCTTGAGGTGTTTGTGAGTGTTAAACAGGAAAATGTACTAAGTTTTATGTTAAATTCATGAGAAATTTAAACATTAAAACATAATGCTAGACAGAAACAATAAAATGTATAGCAAACCATCAAATTATCCATTAACGCAGTGTTTTGATGAAGGATTTCACCCCTCCTGGGCTACATCTCCTTGGTCCAGCTTCCATGGCTTGGGCCTCTGTATGAGCTCAAATTGGCAAAAAGTGTTGTTTAAAATCCTCTACTGCTCCTAAAACCTACTTCAATGTGTTCAAAATGTCAAAATCATTCAGGATAGACTCTTCTTGAGCCCAATTTGGTTGAATTTTTCAAAATTTATGGCTAATCAATTATGGCCTAGGAAACTCCACTAAAACTGGAGCAACTCGAGTTAACTCCGCTAATTTTGGAGGCAACGCCGAATTTGGCGGACCCTGCCATCTCCACCGCCGAATTAATCTCGGTTTAATTAATATAAATGATGTTTAATTGTGGGATAAGCATGGTTTAAATGCTAATGGAGCACATTAACATAATCTTTATTATTAATAGGATTAGCGCATTAAACATTACTTCTGGTAATTAAACCATATTTTAAAACCTTAATCCTGCCATCGCAATAAGTCTCCATCCCTGGTCGTAGTATAAAGGTTCTATGGTGAGGGGGTTGGCCCCATACTCCGCCCAATGGTCAAACAATATGTATTCAAATATAATCCGTGCACATGGTTTATAAAGTCGTATGGTGCAGTCTAGTGGTAACATGGGCGCGTTGTGTGGGGGAGGTCGCGGGGTCGAACCCCGACCTCCACCGTTCTGCCAATACATAAAATTTTCCACCATAATATATGTTAACTCGACCTTTAGATATTTGAAATTTCGCCCATACCTTGGTCCAGCAGAGGGGGGCAGCACATGTTCGCCTCTAGTTGGACTATTCCGGCCATATAATAAAAAAAATGCACCTCCATACACAATGATTTCGACCTTAGGATTTAAAAAAATCACCTTCCCAACTTTCCAGCGAATCTTGCAGTGACACTTGTCACATTTTGATTAGGCAAACTGAAGGAATATTCTAGGAATATTCATTTTATTTTATTTTCTGACTAGGTTGCCATGTCACCATTATGTCCCTTCTGCAAATTTTTTAGCTCTTTAGGAAAATG